>JAOANK020000003.1:1045362-1065620 GCA_026257165.2 Telfairia occidentalis
TTGTATGTAATTTAAAGAATCTCTCTACTCTTAGACAGGTTTGAGAACACTCCTAAATATCTTTTGTAACTTTCCACTACTAGAACTTGTAAAATACTGGCCAAATTCTGCTTAATATCCTCCGATATTCTCTTCCAAAAAGCTACAACTAGCTTGTAAAAATTAATCATCTGTCATGGCCTTTTTTCAAAGGCTGATAGAATTCTCTAAATCTCCGAGAATTCAACTGAAGTTGCTTTAGAGAACAATAAGCTATCATTTGCGCGCGCACACACATAAAAAAAAAAAATAATAATAATAATATTGTGAAAAATAGTATGAGCATTTCCAGCAACTTTAAGTACAGTGGAAAAAGCTCATAAATTTGCTAACGCATTTATTCTATTTAAAAGAAAATGTAACGCATTCCATGGACAATTATAATTTTCTCAGTGCAGTTTAATCGTTATTTTTCTTTTTTATTACCAATTATGAACAAAATGTAAATACACGTGGTTGGTTGATATTGTACACGAGGTCCACAATCGTCTAAAACGCGCAGCTTCAATTTCATACCCTATTAAAACCCTGCAATCTCCACTTTCTTCCTCATCCCCACTCTTTGCTGACTCGTCCATGGCGGCCGCCACACATTTCACTCCCTCTATCTCAGCCTCTTCCTCTAAAACCCTAAAAATTGCTTCTCTCAAGCCCCTTGCTCCATCCAGCGTAGGCTTCTTGTCTTCCTCCTCCTCTTCCATGGCATCCATCGCTCTCAAGGCTGTTGCCCAGGGCGGTGCTAATGCTGGCGGCTCGGCTCTAGGTGCTCGCATGGTGTCCGTCCCTGCGATCAAGCCGTTAATTTCGCTCGATTTTGAGACATCTGTCTTCAAGAAGGAGAAAGTCAATCTCGCCGGCCACGACGAGGTTTTTAGTCTTTTATGTGTTTCATTTCTTTACTGGAGTTTTGGGTGTACGATTTTGAGGATATTGAGTTGCGAGTGTGTATTGTGAAAGGGAAATGGGTTGTCGTCCGTTCATTTCTTAAGATCTACATGCGTCTCCAAATCACTTCTTTCGTTCTCTCTCTTGAATGCTCTGCTTTGGGGTTTTGAAGTATCGGATTTAGAGTTCAATTGTTTCATTTCTTTTGGTAGTATATTGTGAAAGGAGGTAGAGATCTGTTTCCCTTGCTGCCGGAAGCATTCAAGGGAATCAAGCAAATTGGTGTCATTGGCTGGGGTTCCCAGGTAATGTTATCTCACACTGCATCCTTCTTCCGCAATCTTATATTTTTTATGTTTTATTGCCTCCATATTTTGATGGTAAGTAATAATCTAATGGAATGAGTAAGTTGCAGAAGTTTAAGCTACACCCTTTTTTAAAGTCTCACTCTCAACTTGTGAAAATCGTTTGTTTTACCTTGGAATTAATTTTTCTCTTGATAATAATAGAAAAAGTTGACGCGACATCTTACAAAACCAGGATAAATTGCGAAATTACATTTCAACTTTCAACCCACGTGCGACAATTATCTCTGTTGCGTAAGCGTCTTCATTACTATTAACAAAGAAGTTATGGGATCAAATGTATATTTTTCTATGAATTGATAATACACATTGTTTTGAAGAAATTGCATCGTAAAACTTAGTGGGGAGCTGATTAAATTCAATGACATACAAGGTGCTAAAAACCCATATGGAACTTATTTTCTTTTCAGAAAGACAGAAGTTTCTCTGAGCCTTTTTATTGATCCTTTCGCTAACCATGTAGTTTATGTGTGCATGCATTTGTTCGATCAGGCACCTGCGCAAGCTCAGAATTTAAGGGACTCGCTTGCTGAAGCTAAGTCTGATATTGTGGTTAAGGTGATTTTTTTTCTTAAAATTTTAGTTTTGTACGTTACAATTTACTCATAATCTCCTGTACACGATTCCTCATTGGGGTGTTTTCCTATTGTATTGTAGGTTTTTATGTCGTGTTCTTGATTAATCATCTGTATAAATGTAAACTTTGTCCATGTTAATTTTGTTGTGATACAGATTGGCCTGAGGAAGGGTTCTCGTTCTTTTGCAGAAGCTCGTGCGGTTGGTTTTTCTGAGGAAAATGGGACTTTGGGTGATATATATGAAACTATTTCAGGAAGTGATCTTGTCATGCTTCTGATTTCTGATTCTGCACAGGTCAGCTGGTCAAATTATTTCAACTCTGTTGCAGTACTATTAAGCTAAAGTTTGTTCGAGGCCTGAGTTTTCATTAAATGCATGTGATGGTAGATATATATGTTTGTTGTTGATTGCTTGTATTCTTGGGATACTTGGAATTATCTACCAATTTCATTTGTATATGTTCACCTACATCCGTGCTTTTTAACGCTCTTGTAGAATTGTATATTTCTTAATATTGTTTTACTTTGCAGGCTGATAACTATGAGAAAATATTTTCTCACATGAAGCCAAACAGCATTCTTGGGCTTTCCCATGGGTTTCTTCTTGGCCATTTGCAGTCATTGGGGCTTGATTTCCCTAAGAACATTAGTGTGATTGCTGTTTGTCCAAAGGGAATGGGTCCATCTGTGAGGAGACTTTATGTTCAAGGAAAAGAGGTTAATGGTGCAGGAATTAATTCAAGTTTTGCAGTTCACCAGGTAATCTCACATTCTCCACTTTGAGGTGGATATTAATTGATGTACTTGGTTGTTAATTACATTCAGTTTACAGGATGTTGATGGTAGAGCCACAGATGTTGCATTGGGATGGTCTGTGGCCCTTGGCTCTCCATTCACATTTGCTACGACTCTGGAGCAAGAATACAGGAGTGACATCTTTGGCGAGCGAGGTAAACTTTTCACTCTACTTTTTAGTCATTATCTGCACAAATTCTGAATATCCAATTTATGCTGCTGTGGTCGATAGGCATTCTACTTGGTGCTGTTCATGGAATTGTGGAGTCCTTGTTCAGAAGGTACACTGAAAATGGAATGGCTGAAGACCTGGCTTATAAGAACACTGTTGAAAGCATAACAGGGATTATATCAAGGACCATTTCCACTAAGGTTGTACCTGGTGACTAAATTTAACTTTCAGTAATTTTCCATGTATGCATTTGCTTTAGATTAATGGCTGTTTGTTTTTCTTCTTATATAGGGAATGTTGGCAGTATACAATTCTTTCTCTCCTGATGAGAAAAAGGAATTTGAGAGAGCATATAGTGCATCATATTACCCCTGTATGGATATTCTCTATGAATGTTATGAAGATGTTGCTAGTGGAAGTGAGATTCGCAGTGTTGTGCTTGCTGGCCGACGATTTTATGTATGTTGGTACTTCTTCCCCCCACATTCCATCACAGCAATAATATCTATTGAAATTACTAGTTTATCGTTAAAATGATCTGTTTCACATTGATCTTTTTAATTCTAGTTGGATAATTGTTGTGTTTTTTTTATATTTCATATCTTTATCTGCTTTTTTTCTCCTTATTACAGGAAAAAGAGGGTCTACCAGCTTTCCCAATGGGGAACATTGATCAGACACGTATGTGGAAAGTCGGTGAACGTGTCCGACAATCACGTCCTGCAGGTGACCTCGGCCCATTATATCCTTTCACTGCTGGTGTATATGTGGCGTTGATGATGGCACAGGTACGAGATTTCCCTGCTCATACAAATTGCTGACTCTGAAACCTTTAATATCTATTTCATTGGATGAAACTTGGTGGTTATGAAAACGAAGAAGCTATTAAGAGAACAACTTGCTTACTCTAAAACCTTTAAGTTAGCTATTCCATTGGAACTTGGTGGTGTTTATGAAACAGAAGCTGTTCATAACAAAATTCTATTTTCAGATCGAGATACTGAGGAAAAAGGGCCACTCTTACTCTGAGATCATCAACGAAAGTGTGATCGAATCAGTAGACTCTTTGAACCCATTCATGCATGCCCGTGGGGTTTCATTTATGGTCGACAATTGTTCCACGACAGCACGATTGGGATCTCGAAAGTGGGCTCCACGCTTTGACTACATTCTCACCCAACAAGCCCTGGTTGCCATTGACAACGGTTCAGCCATTAACCAAGACCTCATCAGCAACTTCCTGTCTGATCCAGTTCATGGAGCAATTGAAGTATGCGCCCAGTTGAGACCTACCGTTGACATTTCTGTTCCAGCTGATGCTGATTTCGTTCGCCCGGAACTGCGTCAGTCTGGCAACTAGAAAGTGCCTACAGAGGAGGTATATGAATATGTACCGTTATCGTGATTTTCTTCAAGGTCTAGTTTAATATCTATGATTATTATTAGTATCGAAACTTATGTTAGTAGTTGAGTGAGTGGTAGTAATAAGTTGAATGTTCTAGAATTTTTGTGGTCATCTATGCTGGTTGCTATGTAGACTTGCGGTATCATCTCAAAACTAGCAGCTACTTTCATGGCATCTAAGTTTATCTTCATCCTAAATTCCACTATAGTGCCAACTTCCATATCCTTGCTTATTCTGTTCATCAGTTCGAAAAATGTGCTTGCAATTCAGGACACTGCAGGTAGATTGGTTTCGTTTCGCCTTTTTATCGGATTAGCCGAGCTGATTAGTTTGATCTTTATGGTTTACTGAGATTCAACTGGTGTTTTTACTTACACCTCTAGAGACCATGAATTTGTTAATCAGTTCTCTCTGCATCCTGATGTACCCTTCTTCCACATCCATTATGTTCTTCACCAGCCAATAAAACTCAGAATTCTGGAGCATTAATGGCGTTAGAAACTGGTTGATGATTAGCCAGTGCCTTCTTCAGAGCTGCCCTCGCTGTCGGAAGCCAGTTATGGGTGGCCGAATGCATGCGTTGCTTCTTTTTCTGGTGCTGCAACTTCCATATTGGAACTGAAACCCAAGTCAATTTCACTTATATCACCATCAAACAGCTCTTACTCCGACAAAAATGTCAATTTTCTAGCTGTTATAAGCTTGGAATACCCTTTCATGGCTGCCACGAAAATGAATTAACAGAACTTGCTTATGTGGAACCCACGTGGCCCTTGAATCTGTTTTGAGAGCCTTTTGAACTCTTCATTCACTGCGAGTGGTGAGATATATATATATATATATATATATTCATAGCTCTCTAAATTTTAAAAAATATCATATAAATATGATGAGATTTATTAGACATCTTTAACTTTTGGACCTATTGAATACAAAATTGAGAAATTAGAAGAACCTATTAGACAATCTTCAAGGTTTAGAGACTACATTTTTTAACTTTTAATTTTTCTTTATCAAAACTGTGTTTCTATCCCTCATAAAAGATAATTTGATTACTAGCATAAATGTGTTTCTATTTGAAGAATATTTTTTTCTAATTAAAAATGCTTTTAAAAATTTTTAATAATAAAAAATGATTTGAAAATGTGTAAAAATATCTAAAATAAGTTTTTTTAAATTAAGTATTTAATTAATTTTCTTTCAATGACACTATATAATAAATGTTTTATTTAAAAATATTGTCTTAAAAAAGTTATACCAAACATGTACTAGTAGTTTTGAAACTCTTATATCTAAGAATAAAAATAATAGCAATATTAATTTACCATTTCAAATTGTTTTAAACATAAGTGATTTGAATTTATTAAAGGTAAAGAGATAAAAGTAACTTTGAACTATTATTTGTCTAAATTTTTGTTAAGTTTATATTAAATGGAAGACAAGCTATGTTAACTACAATTATTAAGAAAATTTTAGTGAAAATCAAATAAAAGCACATTATCATGGTTTAAAGACAAATCATAATGTAATTATACAAAATTGAAAATTGTTACATTTTTGTTCCACTCAAAGACAAGACAAGCTTAATTATGAACTAAATTCCAATATAATTTGGGGGCATGGGTGAGATAAATCAATCAAGTAGATAAGTAAGAATAATAATCTTCTAGAATCGATCAAGATTATGTAGCATTGGATCCCATATTAACATGTCTAATGCAATCTTTTAAAAATTATATAATAAGGTAGGCATACCATAACATCATACCATATAATGTATACATTAGACAAAGTATAAAATAATTATTTATATTAGTTTTATATATGTTGACAATGGTGAGGCTCACGTTGGCGCTTAGTACTTAGCACTATCTTTCCATTTTTGACATTTGAATTAAAAACTTTATTATATATATATATATAGCAATTTTGTTATGGTGTGATGCACTGGAATGTGCTAGGCTATGGTAAATTATATCTAAATAAATTGTATGAAGAATGAATGATTTGCTTCTATACAACTTAAATAAATAGAAAAAAATTTAGTTGGCCCACAGCTTTATTTGATTAAAAAAATGGCTCAGATTTGGGGCATAAAGGGCTAATAAAATATTAAATATAACCCGCACCTGAATTTTTTTTTTTTTTTTTTAAATTCTAACATCTACTGAGTGGGGATCAAATTATCGATTTTTACAATAATAATAGATATTTTATCCACCAAATTATGCTCGAATGGATAGTAGCACCTAGTTAAGGTTTTTGTTCTACACAATAATATAAGTATATACCAAAATTTTTTCTGCACGTATAAATAAGCTAAGACGGCATAATTTTAAAAAATGTTACTTAACTTAATTTGTTTATTTTGGGTCTCTTTCCTTCTTTTTTAGGAGTTTAGAATGCTAAAAAGCAACGAAAGAAATGAACTCAAACTGCTTGAATGATCTAAAGACATCACAACTTATCGATATCAAGAGAGATATCTATCTCAAACTCCTCAAATAACTAATTAGCGTTTGGTTGGAAAAAAGATTGCATCTGACCTATTTTGTCTTATTTTTTTCTAAAAATTAAAAGACATGAAAATATTACTGCGATACACTTTACATTCTTTTTTTTTTTTTTTTAATTCAACATGTGGGGGTAGAGATTCAAACCTACGACGTTTTGATCGGAGAGATATGCTTTAACAAGTTGAACTATGTTTAAGTTGACAACGATACTTTATATTATTGCTTAAACATAAAAGTTTCATTTTTTAAGGGATATTTATACATGGAACATTTATTTTTGAGGTAGCACTAAAAGGAGTGTGTTTTCTTGAGACCTTTATATGGATGTTAATATGGCTCATTTTTTTGCAAGGCATTAGTTTTTGTTGAGACCTTAGGCAAGTTAAAAGAATAGACCTTTTTGAGGTAAAGGAATCAGGTTCTACCCCTATTTTTGTGTCCCTAAAGATAAAGACACTATCATTATTTGCCAATCTAGAGAGAGAAATAAAACCATCACTTACCTTTGACCAATGGAATACCCTTTGAAATTCCCATGGTTGTCTTAGTCTAGATCAAATTTTATTTTATATATAGTTTTTTTATTTTCTTCAAACAAAGGGCAAAAATGATATATGTTGTTTGTGGAGTATATTTTTGTATAAATAAAATATAATTCAAATTAGACTTTCATTAGTTGAGTATAAACTATAATTAGTGTTTGTTAATTGGGATGGTGGGTATAGTTTTAGGTTTCTTAGAAAAATGACCTAATTGGAAAAATGGAAAATTGAGGGTTTTGTTTGGTTGGAGTGTAGTTTGGCAATTTTGTCGAGGATAGGTTTGTGTGAGTACGTGTAGCCAAACAGGGGATATCTTGGCGACAGTGTGCTAACGGAGCAAAAAGGCAATCGTTTCGGCGTCTGACGTGCCTAGCTGGAAGGTGTTGGCATGCTGCTTATGGTTTTGTTGACTCTTTTGCCCTTGGCCCATGCTTTTTTTTTTTTAATGACATCATCTACCCTTGCCCCTTCTTTCATTGTTTTTAATTACCCCATCTCTATCTTAGAATATTAAATCCCAAGTACTTGAGTGAAGACTCGAATTCACGATTTTTTTTTAGATCAACAAAATGTGTAGGTGGAAGATTCGAACTCATGCCTTCTTGGTTAAAAAAATATGTTTTTAACTAATTGAGTTATGTTCGATTTGGAATTATGTCGAACCCATAACCTCTTGGCAACTCACACAAGTCAAATATCTTACTTGTATTATGTCAATATTAATCATGACTATTGGAATTATGATTATTATTTGTAGTGACAATTACAATGTCTCATGATCAAGGATATTTGAGATTTTTTTACTTATATGAGTTTGTTCAATACGTTAATGTTGAGATTAGTTATTAGTTCAAATTTGATACAAATTTATATCTTTTGGGAATTGGTTAAAATGTGTTCTTACTTATTAAAGAGCTCACAACTCTTTAATAGAGGTAGAGATGTCTTAATCGTTAATGTTGATCCATTTTTCTCCCTTCTATTTATACATTTATATATATGAATTTCACGATAGAAAAAGTATTTTGTACTGAATATTGGAATATATGTATGGCTGCAAAGTACCAACTACCAAGGATGTCATTTTTATAATATATTGCATGACTGGGTCATTAGAGTTTGACAAGTTTGCACCTCCAAAAAGGGAATTGGATTCAAAATATTTCTTGACTTCGAATTAAAACTACAAGCGAATGCTATTGTCTTTTTTTTTTTGTTTCATTACATGTGAGATGAAGATTCGAACCTCTAACGTTTTAGTCGACAATATATGTTTTAACTAGTAGAATTATGTTCTGACGTGAGTATTCTACTATTTTAGTCGCGAATATATATCCTAACGAATTGAACTATGTTTAAGCATGAATACTACTGCCTTAAAGTTTGTTTTCTTCAAACTCTTTTAATGTAATATTACATTTTAAATAGGAGAGAGAATTTTTTTTAAAAAAACCAAAGATTCATAAGGGAAGATATTAATGTCTAATAATTTGAGTTGCGATCAAGTCGGATTCTAACAAGATAGTTGCCCTAATCTCAAAGATGAGAAGGGTATTCTGGTAATTGAGAGAGGGTCCTTTTATTCCTAAGGAGCCTTTAAGAATCTAGCCTGAAATTTAGCTGTACAAGGTGAAGTAAGTAGATTTGGGTAAATAATACACGTAAGCATGATTTACACACTAATTGAAAAGGACAGATTCTGACGTCATCCCCTAGGACCATGCCAGCTCAATTCCATCAATCCTATACCTTCCCACTTTATATTTTTATTAATTTTTCGAAAAAAAACCACCAAGTAAAAATCTACTTATTTATTATTACAAATTCCCTCATTTTTTGAGTATTAGAAATACCCCAAGTTCTATTGTTCTTAAAAGTTGATAGAAAAGTCAAGGCAAAATTTAAATTCTTTTTCACAGAAAAAATTGAACAGAGAGTAATATTTTTCAAGCCCATACGGCATAAAATCTAAAGAACAATGATAAAATTTTCATTGTTTAAATTAAAATCATTTGAAGGAACACATCATGATTCATGAAACACTGATCCCATCAAATTCACAAGTTAGATTCAATTTTCAAGAATCTAAAATTCAACAAATACGGTAAACATTTATTAGTTTTTGGGCTAAACAAAACTAAATATTAACGATTTCTTTTGGATAAGATCGAGCACGAAAATCATAAACGCACATTTTTAGTTGTCTTCCCATATGGGCTCAATGTTATGAATCTTTTTCTTGAAAAAGATTCATCTTTTCCAATAAATTATTGGGAATCGATGGAACCCATTGAAGGAAATTGAAATTGGGGTGAAGAAAACAAATCATAATTCAAAATTATATACGAATAACAGTCTGGGAAAAAGAGTAGAGTGAGAAAAAATGAATGTAATCTACAAAAGGAGAGAGATAAAGATGATAAAATAAGAGAATATAGCGCACATATATATATATATAATATGATACAGTATGGTTGAAAATGGTGATTGTTCAGTAAACGGGTAGCCGTAGCGACGAAGAGAGAGAGATTGGAAGAAACGGTGCTCGTGAAGCTGCAGCGTAAAGAGGGAAAGACAATTCGAAGAAAAAAGATCGAAATCTGAAAAGAAACGAAAAGAAATTTTAACAAATAGTCCAACTATTTTCTCTTGTAGATTCATTCCTTGCTTCCTTCTTTAATTTCACGGGATCCCCATCTTCTTCTTCTTCTTCTTCAATGTCTTTCTCACAGCCCTTCTGTTTTTATGTCTCTCTGTTTTCTTTCTGCCCTTCTTTTTCTCTTCTTTCTTTCTCTGAACTACTAGTCAGCCCCCACATTTCCCAATAACAGGGATAAGATAACCCCAAGGACAGGTTCTATTTCTATTTTTTTTTTCTTTTATGGTAATTTGATATTGTTTTGGTTGTAATTTGTAAAGTAAATGTCTCATACTGGGAAATCGATGCAAGAAATGGGTTCTGATTCTCTAACTGGGCGGTTTCGTGACGCGTTTATTTTGGGTGACAACAAGCCTGATGTGAAAGAGCACGATCTGAGTTCACCGGTCTCGCCATTGATGATGGCTCGGAGCTCGGTTACTGGTGACAATGGCTATGGGATTGGAGGGCCAAACACTTCTAGTAGCAGTTCAAGCTCCTCTGGCTCAGTTACGGGCAAACCTAACAATACCCCAATGGGTAAACGATCGGACGGCAAATCGAACAATCACTCTGGGGAGCTCTCAGTGTCGTCGGAGACGAGCCCTAGTGGCTCCGATGGGCACCGATCCGCCGCCGCATTGCGGAATTCGAGACCGGGTCACAGACGGTCGTTTTCCACCGGATCTCCATTAATCTACTCGGGCAAAACTCTCACCAGTACGAGTAATGGAGTGAATAGCAATGGAATCAACTCCGTCTCCTCGAACCCTATCGGCAATGTGTTTCCGAGCGGTAACATTTGCCCCTCCGGCAAGGTTCTGAAGGCCAACATTGCGCACAGAACCCCTAATCGGACCGATACGTTGTGCTCCGGCACTGGAAATTACGGCCACGGCAGTATTATTCGCGGCGGCAGTGGCGCCAAATTGGGTAGTCAGGGAAATCTTACTGAAGGGAATGTTGGGTCTGGGAATTTACAATTTGCTGGTGAAACTGCCATGGTTAAAAGGGCAATGGCGAATTCCGATCCAGAGGAGGTCAAAAGGGCAGCAAATGAATTGTATAGACGAGGGAATTTCGTAGAAGCTTTGTCGTTGTATGATCGTGCGATTTCGTTATTCCCGGATAATGCAGCTTGTCGGAGCAACCGGGCGGCGGCTTTGACGGCGCTTGGTCGGCTGGGGGAGGCAGTGAGAGAGTGTGAGGAGGCTGTGAGGCTCGATCTCGGCTATGGGAGGGCGCACCAGAGGCTTGCTGCTCTTTATCTTCGGTAAGTGTTTGGAATTTTTGTTCAAACTGTTGCTGTTCGTGATGCTCAGTTATTACGAATTCTGAGGAGATAAAGTTTTTTCTTTTTTTTTTTAATAATTTCTTCCTGTTGTATTTTCATGATTTGTTGATTCGTCTATGTAGTTGAGATCCCCATGGTTTCTGCTATCAGTATCAGTGCTGTTTGCTTCAATTTATAGGAACATGAGTTGATTCATTGATTCATATTTAATATGCAGTACTTCTTTCTTTATTCTTTCGGCAGTTGCTTTGATAACATGTTTCCTTAGATCAGTGAATGGCATTCAAATTTTCTAGTTTTTTGAAATGTCGATGCCCCGGCGGCTGCCAAAGCAGCTGTCTTCAATGGCGTTGCTCAATATTGTGATAGTTCCACGGTAGTCATCATAAGCTGTAAGAAGTAACTGTTGGCCGACATCTTTTTTCTCTTTTTCTTTTCAGTTTTGGGCAGGTAGAGAAATCTCGGAGTCATCTCCTTTTCTCAGGACAACCAGATCAGTCTGAGGTGCAGAAGTTGAAGTCGCTCGAGAAGATCGTGAATCAGTGTGCAGATGCCCGAAAAGCCGGTGACTGGAAGAGTGCTTTGAAGGAATCTGAAGCAGCAATAGCAGCTGGAGCAGATTTCTCACCGCAGGTAGAACTTGTAGATATATTAGTTTATATGTAATATGTGTATTCGGACCTACTGAAATTTATTTGAATGCAATATAAAGCTTGTCGCTTGTAAAGCTGAAGCCCTTTTGAAGCTCCATCAGCTTGAAGAAGCAGACTCCAGCCTATCAAACATTCCTAAGTTGGAAATTCCAGCTTCATGCTCACAAACCAAATTCTTTGGTATGATTGCAGAAGCTTACATGTTCTATGTTCGTGCCATGGTCGAGATGGCTTTGGGAAGGTAATATATTATTGAACAATAAGATTAGTTTATAGTAATGGTTTTACATTTTAGCTGAATAAGAGCTCATTGGACTTCTTGCAGGTTCGACAACGCAGTTCTGGCAGCTGAGAGAGCTGGCAAGATTGACTTCAAGAATCTTGAAGTTGCAAAGTTATTGAGTAATGTGAAGATGGTGGCAAGAGCTCGTTCTCGGGGTTTCGATCTTTTTAGCTCTGGAAGATATACAGAAGCCTGCACAGCGTATGGAGAGGGCCTCAAGTATGATAGTTCGAATCACGTTCTTTATTGCAATCGAGCAGTATGTTGGGCCAAGATCGGACTTTGGGAACAATCTGTTGAGGACTGCAACCAAGCCCTCAAGATCCAACCCAACTACACGAAAGCCCTTCTTCGTAGAGCCGCTTCAAATGCAAAGGTGTGAAAAGGGTGCTGGTGTCTATTCTTTCTCCTTGTTATGGGAGATTGTTTTTTATGTTCTGCCATTTGTTTACATATGTTTGTGTGTCCTCTCATTGAACATTTTAGCTTGAAAGATGGGAAGACGCTGTGAAAGATCTAGAGTTCTTGAGGAGAGAACTTCCTGGAGACTATGAGGTTGCTGAATCTCTACACCAAGCACAGATTGCATTGAAGAGATCTCGTGGAGAGGTAGTTAATCATAGAACGGTAAGCAGTGAGGTGGAGGAAGTTTTTACTCTCGATAAACTGAAAGCTGCGATATCATCGACCGGTGAGTTCATTTCCCAATTACTGTTTGATAATCTTGCGTATCTGTCTTTTAACATCATTTCAATTTTGTTTTCACCGCATTCGAATAATGCAAGTTAAACCTCCACAATTACTCCTGTCCTGCCTGAAGGAAAACTTGAACTTTCAGGCGTTTCAGTGGTTCATTTCAAAGTTTCCAACGACCTATGCGACGAAACATCTGCATTCATGAATATGCTATGTATACGCTACCCTTCTGTTAAGTTCATAAAGGTATTTGTTAATGTGATCATCTTCCTTACAATGACACAACTCATGGCAGTAATGTTACATTGTTCTCGCATACGATTATGTTGGACGGTTTATAAGCTCTGCTGATCGAAATTTGATGTTTTTACGGAAGGTGGATGTGGAGGAGAGCATGACCATAGCAAAGGCCGAAGGCATAAAAACCGTTCCAGCATTCAAGATTTACAAGAACGGGGAGAAGTTGATCGAAATGATCCGTCCAAGCCACCATTTTCTGGAGGACTCAGTGAGAAGTTGTATTCTTCAACAAACACTCCCAGCATTGTCGCACGTTCCAAACCTCTACAACATTTGATGGTAACTCTTATCATACAAAAAAGTTAGTAATTTTACCTGTAACATAATCAACTACATAATTGTTTCCTAGAATTCTAGGCAGAGGAACCCTCAGAGACTAAAAGTTTCTTACTTCACATTTGCGGAAATTTATTTCTTTCATTTGTAATATTCAAGCATATTCTTCTTTATTTGAATCCCATTTATTTTTGGCCTATGTGTCCCCCTTCTTTTTTTCTCATGGTCTCATTTGCTTGCCAGTCCCAATTCAAAATTTTGTCCAAACGAGTCCTCTGTACAAATGTAATTATTTTGTCTCCCTGGTTAAATCTTTGGACATGATTCTTTTACCCTATTTTTGGTGTAAGGGTTTGGAATGGTTGGCTCAATAGGTAACATTTTGGCATGTTGGCATAAAATATTGGCCAAATGCAAAGTCTTTTGCACATATATTTACAACCATGGCCCCAAAATACAAACGGTAGCCTTTCATTTTGAACACTTCTCCTTGTCTGGTTCTATTTTTCTTTTTCCATGCAAAACAAACGATGTTATTCTTTTTAGATGTATCAAAGTCCTCCACTTTATATCAAAACAGGAAAATTTCTATACTTGGTTCTTGAGCATTGAACTATTTGAGTATTGTGTAACTTTTAAAAGTTTCAAACTCTGAATTATGCTTCTATTTTATCGTTGTTGCTAATTTCATCGAGCGATGTAACTTTTTAAAGTTCAAAGATTAAATGGGTACGGTTGAAAGTTGAAACTATTATGCGATGCTTACCAAAACATTTGAGAGCGAGGAACATGCCAAGACAGGCCTAAACTTTTTGCCTGCCCTGAAAACTGCTGCAGCTTTGGACTGACACTGTTCATTTCACTTCTGTACTCTCTTATGTATATTTTTCTTTAACCTCCAAACCAACCTTCATGTTTCTGGTAAGTTCAGATGAGAACCGACACAGGGAGCTGCAGTTTCTTTTCATCTTCTTTTTCTGAGTGTCAACTGAAATAGGTCTCTTGTACAATGCTATACTGGTATTGTTATGGTGTACTTGTTGACCAATGGCTCACCTTTTTCACCACATGCACTATTTTTCTCTTGAAGTTTTGATTTCAACTTTGCCAGAAGGTAGGCTCCAGTGGGTATTCAAAAAGAACTCATATTTGGTGAAGAAAGAAAAACCTAGGTGGGTGAGTGAATTCAGATTTTTTACCATGATGATCGTTTGTTCTGTCTCTGTTCTGGTTTTTTGGGTGAATTTGTTTGTTTTGTTATGATGTGTGTGGGACATGGAGAAATGGAATCAGGAATCTGGGCCCATAATGGGCTGGGCCATGGGCCATAGGCCAATGGGCCTTGTTGTAGGTAGGGCATCTTTTTGCATTGATAGGACAGGTAATTGAAAGGACTGAGTGTGCCCCATCTGCCAACTGCAAAATGTTGAAAATTTTGGTGAAGGGTGGGATGGTACTGCCTTGTCCTCTGGCTCTAATGAGGGGAAAAAAGAAAGAAAGAAAATTTTGAATCTCAAAATGATGTCGTTTTTTATCTGTATTCAGTTCATGGAAACTGCTGGAGTTGGTTGTTTGTTTTGTCCCTCACCGACTTCACTACATTGTTCATGTTCATGAACCGCCCAATCCATTGTAGGCCTTGCCTTGCCTTGTTGATATTTTTTTATAATTTTTTTTGAAATCTTTCTTTTGCAAATTATTATTTTTATGAATTTGAATTTATATATTTAAAGGTATGAAATAATAACAAATATATAGAATCTTTCAATATATATATATAGTATTTTATTAATTAATTAACATTACCAGTAAAGCACTATTCTTTTCTTCTCTTTCATAAGACAAACCGTATTCTAGAACAAGGCTATCGTTTGAGTTCAATTTATTGCTTGCTTCTCACTTATACATTTTAGATATTTTTTTTTTAGTTGTTCATGCGCTTAGGTACTGTCTTTTCACAAGCATTTGGTATAAGAGCGAGGAAAAAAGTTGAAATAACTTGACAAGTTTAAGAGTATATATTGATTTTTTCTCTAAATGCTTTAAGATGAAGTTACAGTTAGGACTTATGAAGGGTACACGAAAGAACTGCCGCAACATTTGAATGAGAAGGATTATGAGACCATGCAAGCATAGTTAAGCGACTTCAAGAAATTGATAGTTATTACTCATACTAACAAGGTACACGTTCTATTTTGGTGGCTCAATCAAAAGAACTTCAAGTTAAGAGTATTTGGCTTGAAACAATCATATATTGGGTGATCTCAAAATTTTCCTAGTAAGCATGAGAGTGGAGACTAAGCTGAAAGGACCTTTGTTAGTTTATAGAGACACATTTTATTCTCGCAAGTAGTTTAAGTCAAGTTGAGTTTGAGGGCAACCACCGGCCTGGAGGGTTCATTTCCCTACTATTAACTAGTTTCATCATGAAAACCGGCCGGCATAGTCTATGCTTTTCCTTCTCTATTCCTTACTTTGGCAAAATGGGCCGTAGAAATAAGAGATTTCTTTCCTTGGTTAGAAATAAACAGTAGTAATGTCTCTTCGATTCTATTTATTTGCAATGTTATACTTATTAAAGTTGTCAAACACTTCTATAATCTAATTTTAAATTTTTCTTGGATTAGTTCCGTAGTCCAAAGCGCTTTGCTTTTAAAGGTGCTTTCATTAGTAAATATATAAATATATATACTTAGCAAATTTCTTCTCTAACGGTTCACTTTCAATTGTCTACTTCACAAAACTACATTTTGATACAGCAACTATTCATATTTGAATGTCAATCCGAGCATAGTTCAGTAGATAAAGAGGTATATACTACTATCGCAGAGGTCGATAGTTCGATCTCCCATCTCCATAAAAGTTGAACTCAAAAAAAAAAAATCATATTTGAACAGTCTACTTTGTAAGGAAATAAGGGGAAAGAAGGGAATAATGACAATAAAACATTCTTTGGGGCCGGTGGTGACATATTATTGCAGACTAACAGTGTTTTCTCCATAACGGAAAGAAGCAATTTCTATAGAATCACCATATGAACCAGAATGATAGCTTCAAAAAACTAGACTGGAATGATAGCTTCAAACAACTAGACTGAAATCTGGTAGACTGTGTACTTATTATTCATTAATGCTAAAAGTTTCTTCTGCAGTAAGAAATGTGCAAGAATGGTTGGCAAACATAGGTAGGTCGAGCGAAGTGTTTGCGATATACTTGAACTCTTCCATCTCTTTCGCGTCCACGGTCGCAAGGTCCTAAGCAGCCATAAGTTTGGTCAGATGAAGTCTGAAGTATATGTGCATAAGAAACAGGCTCTATTGTATTGATTAACATAGAAGCATACAAATTTTAGAAATGAAACTCTAACACTCTCATGTAAGAATTCTTCCTACTTACATAACATACATTTCTCTTTTTAAGCCGCATTGAATAAATTATACATCCTATAAATATATGTCCCTTGCAAAACTGTTGCATCAAAAAAATAAGTAGAAGTTTTCACGTACGAGTATCCAACCTTTTTTTTTCACAATTTAATACAAGATTCAACTAAGTTTTATGCAGAAGGTGACAAGGAGATTTTATAGTAGATATGATGAGTATAAACACTTGGTTTCATAAAGTGTTGTTTACCAGATATGATTAACAAGAACAGAGTTCCATAAATTTGAATTGTGAAAGTGAAGCTGACAAAACAATAGCAAAGGTAAAGTTTCATAGTTTCAGATGTAAGAATGGAGATGAATAGCTTCATGATTTCAGTGAAGAAGTTTTCAAAGCAACTAAGCAGTAGGATGGTGCTACGCTCATCAAGAAAACTCCATGTAATACCGATCATATTACATGTTCTGTTACTCATTGTTTAGGACTTTGTTCTATTATTTACCTTATTATTCAACATGCAGATGTAGCCAACAAGTAGGAGTTGCATCTGTTGACCCTCAAATACTTTGCTATCACATTCGTCCACGAACCATAGTTTCTGCCAAAAGTGATGGAAACTTTTAAATAGTGTTTAATTGGGAATGGGATTATCATGACTGGAAGCCCAACTCAGGAATCAACTCAAGCTTGAAATAATATAAATTTCAAATAAATGAAAGAATGTAAAGTACCCAAATCCTTTTCTTTTTTGTACAGGAACAGCATTTCCATCCAATGTTAACTACAACCTTGATGGTCCAAGGGCCCCAAGCCGTACCAGTGCCAGCCCAACCGAAGAATGTTCCAAAAACTTGGTCAGGCAACGATGCATCCTCTGAAATCATGCATTAAACTCATCATAATCTACAACATTCTGAAAAGCCAAACCAACACATGAACTTTTCAGATCCCTTGTACGAATTTTCCCACTCATTTAAATTATTACAATTCTTTTAGAAAGTCAGTTAAAAAATAATATTTGAACTTAAATTATGACCTCCTTTCTATTCCAAGGGGAACCAAATTACAGCCGTGAATAATACTTAAACATAAAAAAATCTAGGATTCGAAGTTTGAAACTTGAATGGGTGTACAATAGATTGTCCATAATCCTAATTCATTAAACTGTGTATTCAGTACAAGCCAGGTAGAGAAATACAAACTCACACACCTGAGATTTCACTCATGGACCCATTTAAATATCGAGTGCTCATATATATTGGATCAATCGGTAAGGTTCTATCTACCCCTGTAATCATCATGCAAAAATCTTGAGACAATCGATTAGAAAAATTAAAGACTGTTAATAAAAAAAATACAAGCAAAATAAAGAGACTCGCACAGTCTTCAAATGGGGGAAGACCCCACAGCTCAGGCTGAAATTCTAGTAATGAATGAAGCACTTTATCTGCTAGGGAAGAACACTCGACTTCCCCACGGGACGGGACAGCTACAACCTTCATCTTGGCAGCCTTAGCTGCTTTCACGCCAACCCTGTTGGAATGTATCTCGATCAGAGAAAGGCAAAGGTGGAGCTGCAGAAATAGATATCTTAGGCAGCAGATGCCACACTGGATAACCCCAAGAGGCAACAATGCCCAATAAATACAGCTGGTCATATGGATTCGAGCATCTCTTTGTCAGATAGGGTCGGGAATCACTAATTAGTTGAATAAGCCTATCCCTAGATTGCAGTGGTGCTGTTGCTCTAGTGTTTTCTTTTTCCTTTAAGGGTAAAATTATAGTGAATGGGTATCTGTTGAAGGTTAAGTTCTCAAGGTAGCAAGCTTATATTCAGTCATTTTCAAAGTTGGCTTAATATGAATGGCCGACATGAAAAGGTCTGCTAAATTCTATTACTAACATTTCCAATGCAAAAAAGTGATAAGTCAGTTAATTTCCTGGTAAATTTCAAGTCTGAATTCAGGTGGTGGTTGACAGTGTCATCAAGTTACTTGCAAACTTGAGGAAAACAAAAGTAAAAGCAAGAGTGAAAGGAAACGGGGTTGCTAGAATAAGATAGTGTTCTATCATCAACTCTTGCTGCAGAATAATTATAATAAACTATTTAGGCTATGAAAAAATCTGCGAGTAAATAAAAAGTTAGCTACAAAACTAGTTAAGAAAAATTGATAATCTAGTGAAAACTTTTATCTACTTAATTTCAAGTCAAGATAATTGAAAAGTTACAAGGAATCTTCAATGACCAAACAATGAGAAGCATCTACGCCCATCCTCTTTGCTGCCTCTTCAAATCTGAAAAATTAATGTTGAGGAGAAACAGTTTAGAGTAAGACAGTGTCTGGGCCCGATGCCCAATTTAAGCAACATCAATCACATAGCTTAACGATTAAAGAAATTAGTTGAAAAATTAATTAGAAGTGGTTTTCCATAGTTAACTAACTAGGAATCTAGGATACCTTTAGATTTACAGTTCACTAAAACTAAAAGTTCGTGTTGGTTATATTTTCTTCATTTTGTAAGCCTTGGTAGGAAGGCATTTTAACTTTTGCTTTTTTATCCATTAAAGATTACAAAGAATTTTCTCTTCTTTTGGGACATTTCCCTCGTTTTTCATGGATTTGGCTTGATTCATCACACATTGCATCAAAGATAAATTCTAGATTAATTTATTTGTTTTCATTTCTATCAGCAGTTGGGTTTTGAAGATTTCGATAATCCTCAAGGAAATCCTATTCCTAACTTACATTGAAATCATTAAATCTGTAAGACTTACATTTCAGAATGCAACAATTGGACATAAAAAAGGTCCTGATCTCCATTTCCACATGACTAATAGTGAGATTTTAGTATGCATCGAGCTTATGTCATGAAAAAGCCTAACGGGTAACCTAGAGCTATATTTTTGTCTTCATCAAGATGGTTCATGCAAAAGAGCCTTACAGATAAGGAGCAGGTTTCCCTTCAATAACCTGGTCACTACCAAGGATCACAGAAAACCAGTCCTTCCAACCTGCGCACAAGAACATATATCATGCAACAATGAAAACAAAATATGGGGACAAGTTGGACAGTATGTAAAAACCCATGTTGCACATAGTACTGGACAATAATAGGATGTAATGTAACGAGAGAACATGAAGTACTAAATAAAAGACAAAATGGCCATAAAAGTAAGGAAGCCAAAGCAAGCAATTAATGCAAATCACACTAGTCCACACATAGAAGATTGTTCAACTCCAACGACCAATAAGTAACTGGAAAGCTTGTATTTCTTCCCAAATTCTTCCATATAAAAGTGAGTTAGGATAGCTGAAGAAAGCTGTCAGAAATTTACTATTTCCGGGGACCAGGAAAACAACAATTGCTATAATGACTCAAAACTAGCATGTTCTGTTCAGCACATCAAAGACAACCTCAAAAGAAAAGAAAAGAAA
>JAOANK020000003.1:1089794-1101996 GCA_026257165.2 Telfairia occidentalis
TAAAAAGAAAAAACTAAAATTAGTATATTATTTCATGTTATAAATTCTTTTTATTTTTGTAAAAATCATAATATAATATTATAAAATGCTAAATATTCAAAATTTATTTCATTGGTTAATAAACTAATTAATAATATTTGAGATTAAATTAAATATTTAATTAGTAAAATTACTATTTTTATTGTTGATGAATATAATGGTAAACACACATTTGAACAACTTTTTAAGTTAAGATCCAATTTATAAATATGCTGCCAAACACATATCTAATATATAGATTACAACTCTTTTTCATTAAATCCCTTGTTTTTAGATCTAAACGCATCCTAAGCAATCCATATTCGTTTTAAAGATTAAAATTACCGATTAGTATATCTGTCACTTTTGAACTATTGGTTTGAAGTTGAACCAAGCTTGTAGTAGGAAGTTGGAAAAGTTGAAAAATTGAAGATTCCCCCGGAAGTACTTTTGCTCACAACTATTCTAGCTCATGGAGGATGCACAAAACATTTTGCCAAGGCTTTTTTGAGAAAAATTCTTGTTGGTTTGGTTCCGAGCTCTCTCTTAGATTTGGATCGCCCTCATTTGATGATTAGGTTCACAACTCAACATAAAATTAAATGATTTGTCTATTTGTAACGTCTAAATTTTACTTTTGAATTCTACCCAAAAAGCCCTCAAATCAATTAACATGTTCTTCTTTCTTTAATACTTTAAGATCTTTTCAAGCACTTTGTGTAGTACTACTATTTCTGTTGACATTTTAAAAATTTTACTTCATAAATAATTTGACTAGAAGTAATATCTATACTAAGAAATTTTCATAATTATGACAACAATAAAACTTTCTCCAATTCTAATAATACACAACTCACTCTCACACAAAGCATATTCACAAACTCACACTTCTAACCCAACAAATGGACCTTATTGATTATCGCTGTAAAATGACTTATCAAACCCTTCTATAACAACTTCAAATTACCAGTGGGTAGGGGCAACAACGGAAGAAGGTGAAGAAATGGGCGTCGAAGCCGGAACCGCCGCAATACTAGAACCAAAACCACCACCGCCGCCACACGGATGCTCAAAACAGTCCACAGGACGCTCGACCACCGCACTACATTCCTTCTTACTCCTCTGCATCGGCTTCTCCGGCAAACAATTCCGACGATCATCAAAGGCAATTCCTTTCGCCGCCGTCAAGTTCCTGCAAATCCCCTCTTCCTCGCAAAAGTAGTTGTAAGAAACTGTCACATTCTCCAAATTTGGAAGGTTACAAACACCTTCATACAAATTCCCACTCAACAAATTGTGGGCCAAATTTAATTGCTCCAATTTAGCCAATCCAGCTAAACTATAAGGCAGAGGACCCACTAACTTGTTAAAGCTCACATCCAAAACCCTCAATTTGTACAAAAACCCAACCTCCTGCGGCAAACAACCCGTCAGATTAGTGTTCATCAACAAAAGTTCTTCCAAACTATTTGCGAAACTTGCAATTGTCGGCGGAAGACAGCCCCCAAAGTTGTTATTCGCAAACACAATCACAGAGGCCGATTTCCCACCGATATTCCGAGGGATAATGTTGGTGAAACGATTGCTGTTGACAAAAATGGCGTCGAGGGTTTTGTTGAAGAGTTCAGGGGGAATTGGGCCTTCAAATTCGTTAAATCGGAGGTCGAGATAGGTTAGTTTGGGAAGGAGGAGAACAACAGAAGGAAACGGGCCTACGAATCTGTTGTTACTTAAATCGAGTTCGAAGAGAAGAGAGAGATTGGCCAAAGTTTTTGGCAAGATCCCACAAAAACGGTTGCTGTTGAGATGGAGCAGAGCAAGGTCTGTGAGAAGGCCGAGTTCGTTTGGGAGGAATCCGGCAATGTCGCCGTGGTTCAGGTCGATTCCGGCGACGACTTGGAGTTTTGGGTCGTCAAGAGCTGGGGCACAGTACACTCCAAAATAGTTGCAAACTGAAGGCCCGACCCAATTGGTGGTGTAGTTTTTGGGGTCGGAGTAAATGACTTTTTTCCATGCTTGGAGTGCAAGGAAAGCTTGATGGAGTCTCGGGCTCGTGTTCGGGTTCGGATCTGGGTCCGGAGATCGGGCACGGTGGTGGTGGTGGTGGTGGGGGTTATGGGTGGTGGTGTTGCCGTGTTTGGCTGTCATGCTATTAAACAGAAAAGTTAATTGAATGAGTAACAAAAGTAAAGCTTTCATAGACAAGAATGAGAACGAGAACGAAGCCATTGTGTTTGAACAAAGTTTTAAGTCTTATGGGAGTGATTAATTAGCTCGTTGGTTTATATAAACAGCTAAATAATCAGTCTAATCCTTAATCATGCTGTTTATGTCCAATAAGAGGCTTAATTTCTTCTTGGGATGATAATGGAGGAAGAAAGTTTTTTTTTTCCCCAATGAGATATGTTATTACAGCGACAGTTAACCGTTACAATTTGCCTGAAAGTACATATTTTGAATAAGGCTATTGAAAGCCGAAGGAACATTGTTCTTCTAAGTGAAAATTGGGTTTGATGAGATGAAGTTTTCATTGAAGATTTGGTTTATAGGATGGAAAAGCAGAAGCATTTGCGCATGATAAGGACTTCGCTCCTCACGGTTGTTTTCGCAGTTTGTTTGAAGTGGAATTCGAGAGAGACGGCTTTAGATTCTTCTACTTCATTCTTTAAAGGAGATTTCTTGGAACTGAAGGGATAATTATATTAAGGCTGTCATTTGTTTGCTCCAAATTAATGTTTGGGATTGAATGATTCTGCATTTACAAGTCTTTGTTGTTATGTGTAATGCACCAATTGATGTCAGTTAGGAAAAAAGTTTGTGTTTCTTAAATATCAAGTTGGTTCATTAATGATGCAATGTTCATTAACGATTTCTATCCAGAGTTCAAATTTCTCTATCCTTAACTTGTAGCTATATACTTGAATTCAAATACTTACCAGAAGAATTAAATACACATTCTCCATAAGTTCGAAAGAGAACATCTAGCCATCATCCTCACATAATAATGGCAGAAAATGAGTCCAAAAGTTGAAACTCTAGATGCATGTAAGAGCTTCTATTCAATATTCAAAATGGGCTTGATTGCAAAGTTTTATTTGTTAAAAGTGAAGCTCTCAGACTGTTTAGTTTCGGGTTTGATAGCTCATAGAAAGCAAACTTGAATATTATGATTCAGGAAGCTATACCAAACAGTGTCCGAGATTGACGTTTCTGCCAAAAACAGAGTGTCCGTGCTTTCTAAGATATGCCAAACAAACGAGCAATGCTCGAAATACAAACATTTCTGCGCATGGCAGACAGAAATGAAAGGCAATCACTATGTTAAGAATTCTCGGATGACCAAAATTACATCTAGCTCAAGCGCAAACAACAAACACTCAGAATTCTGGTGGTGCTTTGACAACTATGGTTCCAAGTGACAGATTCTCCAGACGCTGAAGGAAACATTCATTCATTACAACTTATTCAACTTAAGAGAAACTACACAATCTTCACTCACCAAGCAGACTCGAAAGTTCTTTTAACCACCACCACCGGATCCATATTTCTTGCCCAGAACAATGAGCTGCAGTTTATCGTATCCGGCCAACACACCGGCACCGGCAACTGCACGCAAAATGTTTGCCCCAGCACCCTTGAAGAGAGATTTAGTACCCTCATTCTTAACGATTTGTTTGAATGCGTCCAACGAGCTATTGTACTTGACTGCTTCCCCTGAGGTCATCATCATTCTTCTTCGGACGGTATCTATGGGGTAAGATGCCAAACCAGCTCCTATTGTAATACACCATCCAAGCAAGAAACTAGCAAGAAAACTATCCTGTCAACATTGAACAAAAACCCGGTTAATACACGACTTCAGATCTTGTAGCCACTAATTCAAGCAAGGTCAGATACCAAGTGAACACATGTTATCTTTTAAACAAGCAGAATACATTATACATGAGTATGATTGGAATATCTAAAAATCACTAAGAATTAAAAGAAACAAATTGACTGACCTGCAAGTCGCCAACCAGAACCACGGGCTTCATAGAATCGTACATTCCAAAGTAAAGACCGCGATACACAATAATTCCAACACAAGAGATATTAAATCCACGGTACAGCCCCGCAATGCCATCGGATTTAAGGGTTTTCTTGTAAACATCCACAAGGCCATTAAACTGCCTCCCACCACCCTTTTTAGCAGCCTTAGCATCATTGGCCAGACGAGTTCTAGCATAGTCAAGGGAATAAACAAATAAAAGAGATGAAGCACCAGCGGCACCACCAGAAGCCAAATTCCCAGCAAACCATTTCCAGTAACCATCTTTGTCTTTCTTGAAGTTGAACAGCCTCTTGAAGTAATCCTTGAAGGCAAAATTCAAAGCCTAGTGCACCAGCAATATCTAGAAGCATTAACATTACTCTTCTAACAGTAAACAAGGAAGAAATAGAAACAGATTTCAAAGTGCTAAGATTTAATGAGAAATACAAATAATATATATATATATATCATGATAAAACTTATTTTCAATAATACTTCCACTCCTACAATGGCAAAAAGCTTAACTCATATGAAGTCTCACCCTTTCGATCATGACCATGCAATTTTTTTTTTTAAGAATCAATGACCATAAAATTTAGAGATTCCAAAGGTAAGATCCCCAACCCAAAAATACAAAACTTCGTCCAAAAAGCAAACAACAAATCCAAAATCCTCAGAGCCCTAAACACTAAAAGAACCAAAGATGAACTTGATAAACATCGGGAACTTCAATTGAAATCTGAAAATCTATCAGAGGGAGCTGAAAGTTCATTAACTGACTGATTAGGCACTACAATTGTGGTTGAAATCTAGGGTATACCTGCAGCCGGAACAGTAGAGTTCAAGACACGGAAAAATTATGGAATTTTAGATTTACTCATATCTCTAGGGATAGATACTCAAGCCTGGAAACCAAGAAGAAGCAACGCTTTCAAATAAAAAATTTTAAAACGTGCACCAATAAGTAACACAGAGACCAAAATTATCAAGAAAGACAACAGGATTTATATTTAAATAAAAAACAAAATTGTCAAAGGAAACAGACTTGTGTGGGGAAGTATCTGATAACATTTGCAGTGTTTCCCCTCCACAGGGAAATAACTCCTTCATCTTTAATTGTTCGGGCAAAGCAGTCAGTAATTCCTTTGTATGGCTCAGATAGCCTACCAGTCTTAAGCATCTCATCCTGATTTTGAATCAGCAGTTTGACACGCTCAATTGGAGCAGCAGCCGTTTTAGAAACAGCAGCAGATACTCCTCCCATAAGAAAATCCACAGCAAAGCCAGCTGCACCCTTTTCAGAAGGAGCTTGTACAAGAAAAGGAGAAATGGGTGAAACCCCACCCAAGCCGGTCCCATAATAAGCTGTCTTTAAGGGATTCTCCAAAACTCCATTAACACATGCACCTGTTGTACTGTAGTTTGTGGTCTGGAAGCCAGAGGAAAGCCTAGAAGTGAGGTAAGAATGGCCACATATCTTTGAAAACACCGATGGATGGTGCGAAGTATCTGCCATTGTAGGAACTCAGACGGACACCTACATAGGTGCAAGATAAACATAGGTAAGTTTTATTTTTATAAGAATAAGAGCAAGATAATCATGCCTAAGTTATCGCTCCAGTTCTACACGGTACCAAGTTAAGCATAGAAAACATAACTAATTAAAATTTGCTGACAACACACTATCAAGGTATAACAAAAATCCTGTAAAAATAGCCTTCAATAGATTTTTTATTAAATATACTAGAAACTAGGCTACTTCGGCATGACATTACAACTGAAGAACATTGTTTCAGGAGCAGAAGGCATCCATGCAACTACCAGGAATATGCCCAACAAAATAGTTGTTTAGTGAATGACTCAACCTATGCATCCGGTATTTACACACTCTACTTTGCGGTAACATCTCTTTAAACCAAGATCAGTTAACTAATTGAAGCCTTATATTCCAGGCATACACCGCCCTGCAAACTGCAAACTACTGAGCAAGGGACCAGAATAAAAGCAGCAGAAAATTTAATGTAAATTATGAATTTCAGAGTACCTTTGTTTCTTTTTTTAATTTTTCTCATCCAAACTTGGTTTCTCATCAAGAAAAAAAAATGTACAGTAGTTCCTTAACGTATGAAGAAATATAGTTAACAATTAACATTAAAAAATAATTAAAATTCGACTGGTCTGCTAAATTATGGAAAACATACATGCCAATTTAAAAATCTAACGCTTCTCCAGACCGTAGTGTGCTGCGAACCCATGTTAAGGGTTTTAGTTAAGATATGTCAAATTCAATGACGTATATAAATGGAACCTAACCATACTTGCTCCCAATTATATCTTCCAAATCGTCCACACGAACAATCAATCATTCTCCTCCAAAAGGAGATTGTGGACTTGGTAAATAACCAAATATAACGCTTAGGGACCAAGTACCATATACACCCCCAAAATAACGAGCTTTGGAAAACTAGAAGAAAAGTACCGATACCTAAACAAAGTTAAGTGAACACCCAAAATGTCACCTTTGAATATCAAACTAAAAGAAAAAAGGCCATTCTTCTATGACAACAACCCTACCATTATGGATTTGACTTTTGAGATTCCTCACTCAGCATCAAACACCTTTAGCACAGAATATTGTCATAAGGAATATTCCAAGAAGCATATGAAACACTGAGTGTAGAAACACAACATATTCTACACCATAAGAAATACTAACTTTCCGTTTCCACATTCTCATTCTCTCAACCAAAAACCAAAGGGAGAAGACGAGAGCAGAAATTTAACTTTTCAGAAATACCAACAGCACTTCAATACGCAAATCGGACCCAAAACCTTTCAGAAGCTAACTACTTATAAAGTTTCTCAGTAGAGCCAGAGACCGGAAATGGTGAACACATAACCATGATAGTAGAATTACACGAGATCTCCATGAATAACAACCTAGATCACCACATCACGAGCTAAGGAGGCAAAAGGAGTAAAATCCATTCTATTCCAATCAACTTGGAAATTCTAAGTGAGTATACGGATTACCGACAGTGTGATAAAAGTGAAAAAACAGAAAAGAGTGAAACATTGCACGAGATCAAACAAACTGAAATACTCCAACCTGGAAAGGCCGCCGAGTGTGAAAGAGACAGAAATGGTGTGAGATCACCAAGTAGGTGCCTCGCGGAATGTGATTTCATGCAGAAATGAAGCTTCTGTATATAGTCAGAGTGCTCGAGGACACTAGGGTTTGATGTTGGAACCATGATGGCATATTCACCCTTCCCCTCACCTGTAAATAACAACTATGCCACTCGTTGTTTCTAACGATTAACGAGCTCTGCAACTGAATGACAATGGAGCCGAGGGGCCGTCGTCGGTACCGTAGTGGGCCCAAGGTTGGGCTTCATGGTCAAATGGGCCATAAACGGAATGTCAAAAGCCCATACTTCTAAGGAGTTGAAATGTGTAGGTCCTCTGCAGTTGGGCCTGATTGGTCATATGGGCCAGAAGCGGGACGGTCAAAACCCCAAACTTTCTCGGAATCTGAAAGGTAGTGGTCCTCTGTAGTTGGGCCTCTTGTTTAAATGGGCTAAAAATGGAACGGTTGAAAGCCCAAACTACGGGCGAGTTTAGTTGGGCTTCTTGGTCAAATGGGCCAGAAATGGGACGGCCAAACTTACTCGGCAGTTTTGTTGGTCAAATGGGCCAAAATACGGGACGGCACAAGCTTAAACATACTCGGCAGTTGAAATATGTCGGCCCTCGGTAGTTGGGCTTATTGGTTAAATGGGCCAGAAACGTGACGGTCAAAAGCCCAAAATTACTCGGTAGTAGCCCTAAAACAGAATTATCTGATCTGACTATGGTAAGCGAATCAGATGATCGAATGTAATCTGGACTTGAAGATTTGAACCAATTCAGAACCATTTCAATATAAAACCACTCATCTACTTTTATGAGTTCAAGGGAATTCAGATCTAATAAAATTTGTACTAAAAAAAATGATCTAATAAAATTTCAGAGAAACTACAGTCAAACAATATACAATCTACATGAATATCTGCAACCTGCTACATTACAACAGAACCTCTCAGATAAACAAATGGAGCCTACAAGACACATCAGTCCAGAGAAGACCTCTTAGCTTACAACTTTTCAAACTATTTTTGGTTTGATAGACCCAAAAAAAAAAAAAATACTAACATTTCATCATCGAAGCAAATGGAAAAGTCCAAGTTTGCAAGTGGCAAACATGACCCATGCCATGTAAATGCTAACTTCTAATACCTTCATTTTGGTACAAGGCGGCTGTAGTTGGGGACTTTACAACTTTCAGAGGGGGTTTCTTGATCAAGCATTACATAAGGAAGCTCTTTGTTTTACAAGTAATTCCTTTAACTTCCTTATAAGCTGAGGGTTGGAGCACATGTAATCCTGGAATGGTTCCCTTATACTCTGCAGCAAGTTCTGGTTGTTTTCACCTGGTGCGATATTAAGCAACTTTGTGAAGAGATTCTTCCACAGTTCAATGTTCCAATACCTATAGTGGAGCAGAGTGATCAAGTCAGCGGGAGAGGAAAAGAGGTTGGTTGCTCTCTATAAACCAAAATTGCTGATCTGAAACTCTACAAAGAATCTGCATGGACCTTTTTGTATGGGCTCATAAAGGTCCATTCATGCACAACGTTTTTTTTTATTTGGACAGAGAAACCAGAACAGACACCTAAAGATGCCAGAATAGTAACAAATACCGCTTAAAAGATGTTTTGGGTAAATAAACAAAGCCACCGTCAGATGATGCTTTCTTCTCAACGTCCATGTAGGAACCATGAAGCATAGTGTGGACAACTACACAGAGGCCATATATGTCTACCTGTACAAAGAAAGAATGCTATTGATAGAACTTTTGCCTTCTTTTTATCAGTGGGTTTGAACTAAAGTTGTTAAGAAAGACCTGATATTTCCAGGGTTTATTCTCGAGCATTTCAGTACATCGAAAGCCAGAAGTTCGGCAGTCGCCTTTGAATTCTACATTTTCAGGAAAGAGGTGCAGATCTATACCTCTTCCCCAATCAACAAGGCAAAGCCCCTACAAGATAAAGCTACTACTAATCTTGCCTGGTCTCAACTATTGTAATGTCCTGGGAACAAAAACAAGGAAATGAACTTAAATACCTGATCTTGCCAAGGACCACTTCGTTCCCGAAATCCATCTTCTGATAGTTTGTCTCTGCATAATGGTTAACTAAAGTCAATTGGTATGGAACGATTGAAAGGAGCAGAACATTTTCAAGTTGGGTACTAATCCTCATTGGTTGGCCAAAGTGGTTGAATAGCAGCTAGAGTGAGCTATTTGACGAATCAACTCTCAGAAAGAAGGATATCAACAATCAAAATCTACAACAAAACTATTACCTCGCATAACGAATAAGCAGATTGTCAGGTTTGAAATCCCCATGGATAATGCCAATACCGTGCAAAGTTTCAAGCATGTAGAGCATCTCAATGGTGTAATAAATACATAAAACTTCTTCCATAGTCTTCCCAAGGACTACATATAAATTTATGGCATCCTGCGCAAGGTTTTAACTGGACAATGAGTATTTTTAAGGGACCATACGGGATATAAGGGTTCAGAATCTGAAAACTCACCTGTAATGTGCCGTGAGCCAAGTAGTCACAAATAAGTATGCTGAAGTCAGAATAGAGATACATCTCATGAGCACAACCAAAACTTGACCTCTGACATTATGAGAGATATAGGATGAGTATAAGCCGAGTTGCTAACACTGAGAAGTCAAAAATGCTTACTAAAAAAAAGGTGGTGGGGGCTCTACATACTTCCTTCACGGTGACACGTTGATCAAGTTGACGATACATGTAAAATTCCCAAGGAAAAGGAGGTGATTGTATCTGACAAGCATTTGAAGGGAATCACGATATCCAACTAGTTCACATTCAGGTATGACATATGAGGAATGCTGGAAGTAAAGGACATATGCAGATTGCTTGTAAAATCAATGAGAATTTTACCTTCAGCGCTACTACATCATCTGGGTTACTGTCAACATATGCTTTATATACTTGAGCAAAACCACCCGTACCCGCACAACCTTTGATCTCATACTTCTTTCCACCTGTAAACGTTGGCAAAGGTAATATTATAATGTAAGAAAAAATCTGTGAAGTAAGAAAACTTTTTCCTCGATGTCTTGCACAATAATTCTTTAAAGAATTGACTGAAGCCTGAAGGTAGTTCTGTACGCTTAGGTGAAAATTCTAACTGTAATAAGCAATATAAAATTACCAATCTCAATAATCTTATTCCTTGATGAATTCCGCAATGAATTTAGAGCCATCTTTTTAGAGTAAGCTTTTGAGCTTGAATGGTAACCCTGAAGCATGCATGAAATCCATGGTCAAGGTAGTTAGTGAGTGATTTTTTCGAACAAGAATAACCAGCTTGCTTTCATCATTTGGCAAAAGAAAACTGCACAGCCTTACATCATACTTCAAAATCTTTGAATTTATCTTGCTTAATAAATCTTTCATAACGGAAGAGGACCAAGGATTGACGTAACTTTCTGCAAATTTAGTGGATTCACCACCATCATTCTGAAAAAACAAAATCCAGACGTGTCAGAAATTCTTACTATATACACTGTAAGGAACATGAACTTCATTTGCTCTGTGCTTTAAGATCACGCACCTCTTGCGTTGAATGAGTATTGACTAACTCAGATATCCTTTCAATAAACAATGTTTTTGCCTTCTTCAGCCACTCAAGGGGTTCAGCGTTCCTATTATTACTTTAAAATGTAAGGAACCAAACAGCACAGAACACAACCGAACGAAAAACTCTAATCAACGAAAATTTTCAGTCATAATCATACATCCATTCAAGCATGCCCATGAGAAGGGAGAAAAAAATACCTAAACAAGCCAAGCTCATAAACCATGTTCGCGTCGTTCAACTTCCCCTTGGATTCAAGAAACACTGCATACCAAATATAAAGCAAAGAATTGCTAGTGCATATCCCCTGCTCCACCAATTCTTTGAAACCAGTCTCAAAATCCTCTCTCATATCAATCTACATACATAATCTTAATTATCATTCAAAATCAATACACGGCAATTATCAAAAATTGTCAGAAATGCCACAGTTTTAAGAGAGATTCAAGCCCTTGCACATAAGACAAACTTATCCAAATTTAATAGCTAGATGGACCGTCAATTTTATTACGAACCGAAAAAAAATCCATCAATAATCCTAAGTGAGCATGATTAGGAAAGAAAAGGGCGGGGAAAGAGACAGGCATAAGAAACCATCAAAAGATACGTAATCGAAAACATAACACATACAAATAATTTAATCAAACGCATGTATAAAAATAAAAATAAAAACAGAATAATCCAAAGATAACGATTACGCACAGAGAGAAACCAAATCTTGAGAAATCTGATATCATTTTTGTACTTGACATCGCCACCGAAAATTTTAATGCAATCAGAGAGAAGCTTGGCGAGAGCTGGCCCAGAATCATTGCCTGAGGACGAATTTTGAAGAGCATCCTTGATGGACCTGCAATTGGAACCAAAATGCCACCAAAAATTTAACTGAAACTGAATGTAAGAACGACTTTTAATATCTGGACCACAGAAAAGAAACCAATGGATACCAGAGCCAAGGCAGCAAAGGGTCGTGAGCGGATGAAGTAGTGATGGTGTTTTGAGAATCGGGGAAGATTATCGCCATGGCTAGTAGAGTAGCTTTCTGCTCGTGGAATGAAGAGAAATGAAAGATGCTACCCGACTGTACATAGCCTCCAAGAAGAAGCGCCATTCTTGCAATTCAAAATTCTTATAATTATTAATTGGAAACTAAAAAAAATGTTTAAATCTTATTTTGATCCTAAACTTCTAAGTTAGTTCTATTTTTGTCCTTCAATTTTTTAAATATCTATTTTAATACTTAAAATTTTAAATTGTTCCATTTTGGTCCATGGACTTTCAAAATGTCCGTTCTGGTCCTTAAGGGTCCGTTTGGTCTTTCTTGTTTTTTGTTTCTGGTTCCCGTTTCTCATTTTTTAAGAAACAGACGTGTTTGGTAACCAATTATGTTTATTGTTTCAAAATTTTGAGAAAAGTTTCCAAAATTTGCC
>JAOANK020000003.1:1102096-1114003 GCA_026257165.2 Telfairia occidentalis
AAAAAAAAAAAGAGGTAATTGTCATCGTGTCAAATTGAACATATGTCAATTAATTAAGATATATATTTTCAACTAAAAAGTTACATGTTTAAATTTCTAGATCTCAAAAAAATAATAAATAATAATAATAATTCATCATCTATCAAACATACAAACTTAACCTTTTTAGGTTTGGCAATCTGTTATCATTAATCTGTACAAGGTTTTTATTAGTATATTTAAAATTTCAATTCTATGTTTAAGAAATTTGACACTTTTTTTTATGGTATTCTGATTCTGATTATATTATTTAAGTAGGTATTTAACGTTTCATGAGTGGTACTCTTTATTGACTTGTTGACTTAAAAATCAATTAGTACCGCACAAACAGATGGATTAAAATGTTGGTTTGAATGTGAGCATGGTTAAGAATCATATTTATCGAATTAAAAAAAAAAAAAACTGATCATGACAACTTAGTAAAAAAATTTGAACATATAAATAATTAAATTGGAAATTGTTGGCAATATTTAAATCTGACCTGTCAATCCGAACATAGCTCGATAAGAGTGGTACAAATGTTGAACTAAAAAAAAAGAATTTGACTTACAAATTAAAAACGAGATAATGTATTTAGCCGCAAAATACTGTTGTTTGTATCTTATCTAAATTAAGTTTCTTATTTTTAGATTCACTAAATCAATTAAATGTAGTAAATTTTGGTATAGTAGATTTATTTCTGAAAGCAATATTTCAATTGTATGAACATGTGCTAAAAGTGAAAATTTAAAAACAATATTTGTACGTTTTTCAGTATTTTTCACCTTCTAAATTTACTATCAAACATATATTATTTAAAAAAAAATAGTGAAAAGATAAAATTTACAACCATATTTTTTATATATTTTTCATATATTTGAGATTGATTTGTAAAATACTGATTAATTGACAAAAAAAAAAAAAAACAAGATCAATGCAGATGAAATATTATCATTAACATTATCCATTTGAACGTAAAAATAAAAAGTAAACATAATTATGACTTTGTACTAATGATTATTTTTTAAAATATAGTACACTATTTTATTAAAATTGTATTTTTCAATAGCGATTAAAATTATAATATTATAAAAATAATAATTGAATGAGTCATATAAAATAACACATCAAAACGAACCGTTGTAACCTGTTAAAATTAAAACTTTGTGTGAAAAGATGTGTCTGTCTTTATAGACATATCTCAACAGACACATCGATCCAAACAGTTGTGTTCCGTTAGAGGCGACTTAGTATGAAATGATGTGTTTGTCTGTGTAAATACATTTCAACGGATATCTCGACTCGAACAATCGCATCTCATAGAAGTTTGAAGGACAAAATTGGTATGTATTAAATTGTTGAGGACAAAATTAGAAGATAAAAATTACCCTCGATAGCCTCCTTTAATATAATGTAGATTATTGAGCATGAGCTATAAGATTTTAAATGTCAATGTGGAGGAAAAGAAGTCAATATCCCAAATTTATAGAAATGTTAATAGATATATCAATAAAATGTCGATGTAAATAGATATTTATAAAAAAATCATAAAAAATATTTAATTTAGCAAATAAACATTTCATCTCGTCAAACTAAGTTAAAATTTACTCTATATCAATGTTATGTTTATATTATCGATAATTTTTTTTTCGTTCATTTTTTTAATTGATAAGGGGAAAAAATTTGTATCCCTACTTATATTAATTTTCACCCTAAACTTTTAATTTCATAAATTTGAATCTCAAATTTAGATAAATGTTGCAATTTTAATCATAAACTTAAAAAAGTGTGACAATTTTTATCCTCTAATAAATTTTTGCTCAATAGATTGTTAAACAAAAAAAAATTATTCACACACATACATAATGAATGGAACGAAATTGATAAATACTCAAAGAAAAAAAATATTAGAGTTAATATTTTATCGAAATTTGTGAATTTTGGCAAAGTTATTAACTTACTAATTTGTGCATTAATCATCAAGCTCAATTTTGTGCGATAATTGATTTTATTAAAATTACTAAATTTGCAAGAATTTTCACATTATTATTTCTAAAAATTTATAAGTGAATTAGCGAAAATTGAACAAATGGTTCATTGCAACAATTATCTAAGTCTAGAATTTAATTTGATAAAATTGAAAGTTTACATTCAAAATTAATACAACTTGACAAATTTAAAGAAATTTTTTTTTAGAAAGATTATGTTTTAATCAATTTAACTATGCTCAATTTGATAGATATGTCTTAATTAATCAACGGTCCATTTCATCAAGGGATAAAGAGGAACAAGAAAGAAACAAAGCAAGTCCGGTCGCCCACGCGTCAACGTTATTGGAGTGTAGCAAAGCAAGGGCGTGCCGGCCGGGATAAAGAAGAAGAAGCGGCGGAAGAAAAAAATAAAAAAATAAAAAAAAAATAAACTGTACGCTCCGATGGACAAGACGGTGAGTAAAATCATACGCTAAACGGCCCATCACCATAATCCACAATACGCCACCAAACGTATCGACTTCCTACTCGTCCAAATTTCCAACGTCCCCACTTTGACTCCAAACCAATTCGATTCAATTTAATAAATAATATTTCTATATACTAGTGTAAGGAATCTTTTGCTATTTAATTATATATATATATATATATATTTTCCTCTCTTAATTGTAAAAAATATAATAGTAGAAAGAAAATTCTATTGTTACTTTCATACTTATAGTTTATGAAATAAATAATAAATCATTTAATGATGAGTCAATTTTCCTTTGTACGAGAATGAACAAAAAATAAAGAAAGATGAATTAACTCAAAGCGAGTAGGTCAGCATGAAAACAACAAAGGTGCTTTGTTACCTAGTCCATTAAGAACCGTTGATTTTTTTGTACATCATATTCATGTAACAGTTTTGATACTCGTTCTATTTCCTCATAGCTTGTGTTTGATACTAGATAAAGTAAGTCGTGGTTTTTGTTTCCCTTGCGATGGACCCAAAAGATGGGGTACATGTCAAGTTTCAGCTAGGGATCATGTCTTCTTATGGCTATTTTGGATGTACAATTCAATTTCGGTAGTAGTATTCCATTTCAATTGGAAAATGCAGTCAAATATTGGAGTGATATAAGTGATCAAGAAGTAGTAACTCATACTACGCGAGGAAACTTTGCACATAGTTTCATTACTATTAATGAGTAGTTTCACGATATCTTATGGGCATAGCCATCCGAGTTAATTCAATTTTCTAGTTCTTCATTATCTACCTCAATTCATATGGGATATTCTTCGAGCTAAATTTATAAATGATGAATCAAATTATGAATGAAAGAAATAAGTACTTTTATAGTACTATAAATTTTATCAAATGATGGCATGTAAAAAGATTCATACACTCGATAATGGAGCTAAATATTGTTCCAAGTCAATCGAGTCACATAACACACACATTACCAAAGCCCTGGGCTCTTTTTTCCGCCAAACCAAACCAAACCCTTCATCTCTTCCGACCTACCACGAGAGGCTCTGTCTCTGTTCCACAGGCCCCCACCACACTCACGAGAAAGCTCACAGATCATACATTGGGTATGTGTAGGTCAGTGAGAGAGAAAATTGGGTTTTGATTTTTGAACATTCCTCATTTCCTCCCCCTTGTGTACGACATTTCCAACAGCTGCCCAAAAAACAGACAAGGTTTCAGGGTAAAAAGGAAGATAAAAGTTTCAAGTCTGTGTTTGTGGTCCGTTCTCTTTAAACTCCTTTTTATTTTGTTTTTTTTTCTCCTCCTCCTATAATTCTTTCAGCCCTTGAAACCCTTTTAGAATCTTCTCTGCTCGACCACTCCCACCACCCAGTCTTCTTCTTCTTCTTCTTCTCTGAGTTGATGGATGTTGGTAAAAGTGAAACAACCCATCACCACAAACAGAGGGCCATGGAGAAGGAGAGGGTGAAGAAGGAGGCTGTGGTGGGGGATGAAGATGGAGAATTTGATGAGGACAAGAAGAGGAAGGGTATAATCGTCGGTGGTGATGGCGGCGGCTCCGGGAAGAAGCCAGCGGGCGGCGGGATGCGGTGTTGTCAAGCTGAGAAGTGTGCGGCTGATCTGAGTGAAGCTAAGCCATACCATAGAAGGCACAAGGTCTGTGAGCTTCATGCCAAATCTCAGGTTGTGATTGTGGGTGGTTTCAAGCAGAGATTTTGTCAGCAATGTAGCAGGTTGGAATTACTTTGGGACTTTTCATCTACTTGTGTGTGATTTGACATGAATATCATCAACTCTCTCTGTTTTTTGAGCTCTTCATAACCCAAAATTTATAAATCCTAATGAAATTAGCTTATGTTTTTTTAGTTAGGACTTTTCATCTACTTGTCCTGTCGTATTGTCCTGCCATTTTGACACAATTAACCGTCTGGGAGATGCCCAAATACCTGAAACTAGCTCTTGACTTTGAATTTTGGGTGTAGATTTCACGAGCTCTCAGAATTCGACGAAGCGAAAAGGAGTTGCCGGAGGCGTCTGGCCGGCCACAATGAGCGGCGAAGGAAGATCTCAGCTGAGTCCAATGCTGAATGCTCAATCCGCAAAGGGACTGAAACCCATATGAAAGATAGTGTCTGTGTCCAAGTTGATGATAAGGGGAGAATTCAAATAGCTATGCAAGAAAATGCTGCCTATAAACACTTTCAGATCAGATAAGTCAGAAAAAACTTTAACTATCTGTTCAAGCATGCTCTCTCTCTTCTGTCAGGTGCAAAAAAAAAAATGGTATAGCCTAGCCTAGCCTGTATTATATCTGTTCAAAAACAGGGTCAGTGCAAGAAGATCTACATGTTGTTAGAGGATTTAGCCATTTAACTCAAGATTATGTTATCTGTCATAAAATGTAAGATCCAGTTCAGATTGGTCTCTGGTTCTTCCTTGTGAACTTTGGTTATTTCTATCTGTCAGCTGCTGAAATTACCTCTAATGAAGGGAATGAATTGCATCATTTGCTTGTGAGTCTCTTAAGAGTTACAGTTGCAGCAACCGCAAAATCGGATTCTTGGAGATGAAAATGGGTGTTACGTAATTTTCTTCTGTTTCTTTCACATGATGTTTGAGATCCCTTCAATAATACTGGAGAGAGATTATAATTCAATTTCTAATTGCAATGTCACGTGTTCCAATATAACCAGATTCGGCTAGCTGACAACAAATTTTGCACTTGTGTTTTCAAAAAATAGAAAATGGGCCCAGATTTGAATATAAAAATTTCGTCCACATATTACAAACATCAGGTTGCTGGTCCCTGTTATATTTTTTTCGTCAGACAAAGAAAATGGAAGTTTGAAATCTATCTCTACCTCTAATTTCCCAAGTTAATTCTTTACATGCTACCCCCCTCCGAAAAGAATATAAATTTGGTACACGAAATAAAATCAATCTCGGGGGGTGGGGGGGTGTTCAGGAGTCTTGAACGTTGGTCCTGGTCATTTTACTCTCATGGATCACCTTAACTGAGCTGCGGGGCTGGACATTGCAACCTTAATCAAATTTTGCCTCTCCTTTTTTCTCTGAAGGACTCGCAAGTTTGGCGACTTGGCCTTTGTTGTTTCCTTGTAAGACCTGATGAAACACAAAAAATCAGTTCAAAGAAATTTGTAATCACAAGAATAACTCTTGTTGGCTGTTGTTTTTTCCCTTACTTTTGGGGGTGAAATGGATGATCAAATTTGGGCACTGGTCTAGCATGGTGAACCAATGTTCTTCTGAGTTGTTTCAATGCCTTTTCTTCCTCCACCTGGCAAGATTTGTACATGTTCAATATTTCTTGGGAACAGAAATCGCAAGAAAAAAAAAATGCAAAAGATCTGAAAAGAATAATCAACCATCCTTGCTGCGTCACTCTCTTCTCTGTATCTCTTGTACTGCATCTCTTTCTCCTTGATCTGTCAAGGGTCTTACGAATTAGCAAACAAAAACTATATTTGAAATATTAGAAAATGAGACATTAAATTCAAACCATATGTGTGTGTAAATCTGCACCTTTTGATCAAACTCTGCTCTATCCACTGCTCGATGATCAACATGAAGATTGAATTCTTGAACTTGTGTGAGGGGCTTTCGTGATTTCTCTGGTAGTGGAATAGGGTCCCTGCCAAATGTCACAGAAGACACTTATTTTTGTCATTCTGGCTTTAAAAGTTTAGTACATTCACCGTTTATAGTATGTGTTAGTGAAGCGTTTGCTTACTCTTTGAGGACAGGCTGAGCCTTAAAATGCCTCATTCTGGCATCTTCTTCCTCTATTCTGTGTCTTTCTTCCATTTCCCTCTGTATTTCTTCCTCATGCCTCGTCAAACTTTCCAATTGGAAAGGATCTGGTTTGGTGCACTGTTTGGGCTCTGGTTTGGGTGGAATCTGCTCAAACAACAGTCATTCATTATTAGCATGATTCTATTCTCCCATAGCGCACATAACTTGACAAGTTGTTGGTTGTACATACCACAGGATAATCGGTGGTGTAAGGATATGGGTTAGCCCTCGGAATGGCCGCCCTTTCCTCTTCCAATTGCTTATGCACAAGTTCCATGAAGAATTTTCTTTCCTTCTCTGCCCCTCTTTCCTGATGCCATTAAGGAGAGCAAAAGGTTAAAATTTGAACTCCAATTATGCGCTTATTTGCTTAATAAGATTGAATGGCAGTTACCTCTGTGTAAAGATGAAAGGGATTTGGCTTGGTGTTTCTTGGAATTGGATTCTCATTCCGAGTTTCAGAACTTATTGAGAGCTGCAAGGAAAATAAAAGAAGATGATTAACATATTTTGAATATTAATCGATGGTTCCAACCTATTTTTTTTTATTTCACTCTAAATTTGAGTACCCTAAATCGGTAAAGAGATTAAGTCTATTGATTGTATTCCATTCGTGTCAATGATTCAAGACCTTTGTTTTTATAATTCATAAATTCATAGGGGAAAAAACGGGTTTCACACACCATTTAATAGAAGACAAGAGAGGCTTTCGCAATGCGAGTTTAATTTAGATGCATCATTATGTCATCACTTCTAACTTTGAGAACACAAAACGTACCTTGTCGAAGAGATCAGCAACAACAGTCGGGGGTGGAATCCTCTCATTTGTAGCAAAATGAAATTCTTGCGGTTTAGTTACATGTTTTTTCGTGTTATAGAACACCCCCAACTCTCCCTTGCTTTCAAATATCTGCAGTTTAAGAATGAAAACAAAATAAATCCTAATGAAAATAAAGATAATCAGTGTTATCTTCATGTAGAGCAGTATACAAAACACCTTTTTATCTAATGGCCTGGCTTTAAACTTGGGAATTTTCTCCAGTTCCTCCTGCTCAATATCCAGAAAACTCTTCGCCCTTGGTGGACGAGCCCTTAATGATGTGTGCAGAACAGGGGTCTTTGGTTCGGTAAGATGAGGTTTCCATTCATTATTCTGAAAAGAAAATTGAAAAGCCACTAAATTTAACTGATTGAAAAAGGTGTGGGAATGGAAATTATACTACTAATACACTTCTTAAAAAACCTGACGAGACGATTCTGTAGAGAATACTGAAGCTGAATCTGCATGGTGGTTAGCTCTAGCCATTGTCTCAAGGTGAAATTCCTGCAACAATCAATGTAATCCAATTTGTCAATTGAAGTGAAAAACTCTATAATTTGCCGTCACTCTTTTTTTAATGCTGGGTCACCTGGAATTCTGGAGGCTGAGGTGTGCTTCTCTGTACTGCAGGTAGTTTGGGAGCTTCCAGGATCTATATGGCATAACGAGCAGGAAAATCATATTCAGTATGCCTATCAATCAACCAAGTAAGAAGACAAGAAGTATCGTGGAAGTTTCAAGTTCCCTGTATTTACCTTTTTGTTGAGTGGTCTAGCTTTGAACTTCGGAATTTTGGCCATCATCTCCTCCTCTAGCTCAGCTGAACTCTTCACCTTGGTTGAGCGTACTCTTTGAGCTGTTTCAAATTCTGGAACCTTTGGCCTAGTCAAAGTCAGTTTGGGTTTCGTCTGTGTAGAAGAACCACCATCCTGTAAAGAGAAGTGATCATTTATTATCGAAGAAAGTCAGATCAGAGGAGGCTTGGGGAAGGAGAGAAGATGGAATTGAAGTCATTTACATGAGAATGAGAGCTATTGACATGGGGCAGTGACAAATCTCTGGTATTTGACTGGAACTTCCTCATCATTTCAGCCATTGAAACAAATGGTGCTGGTTCTCGAACATAGATCTTTCGTTCTTCTTTGTTAGTTTTGTCAGTAACTGAAGAACACAAGTTCGAAGTGCCAACTTTAAGACCCATTTTTGACTTGTGGGGCAAAGTATGGGGTTTGACATTGAGAATCTGAAGCAGAGACGGTTTATGGAAATTATATCAATAGCCTACTAAAGAAAAACAATAAGATGAAATGTCTAAAACTAAGTAACTACAGACACCTGTCTAGACAGACCACCATCCAATTTTTGCCGCTTAACTGCCTGATTCTCTTGAGCTAAAGACGAAGTTCCACTTGTGCTTTTCAAGTAAGTTTCCCTGTAGAATCATTTAGTCAGTTCACCTCCTACCATCAAAGTCTGATATCAGAGAGAAAATGAACAGAAAATCTACCTCTTCACACTAGTTGGTTTAACGATTTTGGGTTGTGACAACTGCAATTGACTTCTGGCTTTTAGAGCCGATGGATTCTTTACCATACTGGCAATCTTTCTTGCTGTCTCCTGCTTCTTGGAAGTGGCACCTTTAGTTTTAGGTCGAAGTTCACTCTTATAAGTACTCAAAGTTGGAAGGGGAGTACAAGCATCATGTTGAACTTGAGAATCAAAATCACTCTTCTTCTGTTTACAGTCTTTCTTTTCGATTCCACCTTTTGAAGAAGTTCCTCTACGTGAAGAATAAAAATTAGCCAAAAGAAAATGGCAGAAACATGAAAATTTTCTTCAGTTTTAGTTTGAAATAGAGAAACCAATCGAACAAATAAACGAACCTTCCATCTTCACAAGTACGAATCATGTCCAGATCATCTTTTTTTACAGTTGCTTCGTTTTGGGTAGACGCCTGAAAACATATTATGTTCAGAGCCAAAGAATAAGTATAAAGTTGCTCAATGACTAACTCTAACTACCATGGAAAAACTTCAAACCTGTTCTTCTCTGGGCTCACTAGGGTTTATCTCTTTGTTAGTTTCACTTGGCACTATTACAGTTTGAGATGTGATTGATTCAACGGTATCAACAGAATTCGCACCGGATTGCTCTGAATTCTGCGTAAAAAAATTAAATTAAAAATATTCAGCAGAGAGCCCTAAAACGATGTCCACATGTGACAAGTGAGAGATCGAGAATAAAAGAGATCGCTACCTTCTGCATTTCTTCAGCTTGGTTGAAATCGCACAAGTTCTCAACCTTAACCGATCTAGCAGTCTTGATTTTTGGCATACAAGCTGAAAAGGATCGATCAGAATTCAATTAATCTCCCTAGTTATAAATCAACATAAACTAATTAAAAATCCAGATAAAGTGACAAAATAACCACGATTCTCTGCAGACAAGTGATTGAAGGATTCAGAACCCTAAGATCGACTCAATTGTTTGATTCCACTTCAAGAAACCAAAAAGAAAGGAAGAAATACCGAAACGCTATAGGAAGAAAAAAAAAATAAAAAGATTAAATGGAGAGAAAGAAGCATACGAGAAGGAGCATAAGTGAGAGCGGTCTCGAACCAGAGTTCAGCTTCGCACTTATCCGCCTCGGATTCTCCAAGGACGAAATCGAAGAACCGAGGCGCAGAGAACTCATACGTTTCATCGATCATAATCGCCAGATCGCTACTCGAATCATCAACCGGTGCCATCGATTTCCAATTTTTCCTTCCAGAACAGAGATAATTTAGGAACTAGCCGGAAAAATGGAAGAAAAAATTGTTAAATTCTCCTGTCTGGAGGAGAAAGAGGAGGAAGATGAGGTATTATTGTCTTAGGGAAGCACAAGTGAAAGTGATAAATGAGGAGAAAGAGAGAAGTATAAACGTTCTTTGGAATCTCTAACGGTTGGAAATTTCAAATACTGGGAATGGTCTAACGGCCATATTATGGAGCTCTTCAGTGACATAATGGACCGTAGTCTCTAACGGTTATATTTCACGCTCTGTTGTCTGCCCTATACGACGTCGTTCCTAAATCAGACAAACGCATCTGAAGAATTTCCATTGCGTAAAAGAAGCAGCAAAACGACAACGTCGAGCTCCTTGAAAAGATTTTTTAGCACAATGGACCTAAGGAGGCCCAACTACGATGGCTTACAAGCCTTATAATACACGACGCGGCCCAAATGATTGATTTAAAATTTTCTGAATATTTACAAATATGCCCTCATTTTTAATTTTTATAAATCGACTTAAAAAAAATCCCCAAATTAACATTTTTAGAGTGGTTAGTAAAATCCCTTAACAGAAAGAGACAAAGAGAGAGAAAATAAAAGAATGGCTGGTTAAAAAAAAGTTGAAGTTTGTCTTTGAAAATCTAAATCAGAAATGTAATTGTTCTCAATAACATAGGCATGAATTTTTAAAGAAAGTTTCAATGCTTAAATGGTATTTAGAATTAAGACATATCTTTCCACTAAAAAGTCGTGTTGTTGAACTCGAAAAAATATATATATTTAGAACTATATATATATAAAGATGAAAATTTAAATTTAAATGATCTTTTCATCTCGTTCTAGATTTAAATTTTATCTTTATAGAGTTACTAGTTACCCCTCCCCCATATTCATTTACGGTTAATAAGTCATTGATTAATAACAAATCAATGTCAAACAATTATTGTTGTTCATAATACGTAATATACTGGAAAAAAATATAAAAATAGTCCATAAAACTTTTATGTGTAATTCTAATTTGGGTCGTAATCTTTTAAAATTCTTGTTTTTGTTAATACTGTATTAAAAATGCTCAATCAAGAAGTTGATTGGATTAAAAAATATTAAAAACTACATGTCAAATTGGGAACTTTAAAATATTAAAAACTAAATTAAACATTATCTAAAAGATTAGGAACCATTTAGTATATATTTAGCTAAGTGTATAATTTTTTCCCACAACGGCAACTTTATACATACAATATTCGAATGACAAAGCTAAACCAACAATAATAATTCGACCTCGAGAAAGAATTTTGTGTCAAGTAAAGTCACTCTTGGAAACATTTTTTTTTAAAACAATTGTAAACACATGAACCAAATATTTCAAGAATTTGCAAATGTTCAAAATATGACCATATGGATTATATTTCTAGATTTTTTTTAAAATTTTTTTTATAGAAGTAATACTTTATTGTTAATAAATATTTTCTGAGAAAATTTTTACTATTTTATTTACAAATTATCAAGGATAAGTTAAAAGAAGATATGAAGATGTTGTTGTCTATAATTAATCTCTCATATTCAAAAGGTGAAATAAGAGACCCATGATAAGAGACCCATGAAAACTTGTCAGAGGTGTTATAAGCAATTTGGACCATATATATCAACAACAATAGTAAATTTAACATATCTTGAAAATTGCAAAACATGTGAATCACTTTTGACATTTCAAATTCTTTGACTATTAGAGTGATCTTTTTCTCTATTTGAATGGTCTAAAAATATTTTTAATTTTAATGATTTTTGCATACAACTACTTAATTGATTTTTATATGTAAAAACTATAGATTAAATTGTTCAATTTAACAAAATTAAACACCGTTTAGTAGTCTAGTCCTTCCGAAATGCTCGGTTCTTACAAAATCAACAATAATTGCATCAAAGTACACTTAAAGGCACACAAAACCTCAATGATTTAGGCACTAAAATAGCACTTTTTAGAGTGCTATCAACTACCCCAAACTTAGAGTTT
>JAOANK020000003.1:1114103-1129274 GCA_026257165.2 Telfairia occidentalis
GGGATGTGGAGTCCAATTCATCAATCGAGTTTTGTTCGTAGAGAGTCGTCGTACAAAAGATCGAGAAAAAACGGATCGGGTAAGATTTGAGATTCTGAAATTTTGAGATGTCTAGTAGTGATAGTGTCGAGACGCTATGGAAAGCGTCTCAACGCCACCAACAACAAGACCATCCTACCGTGAGGACAACATCGAGACGTTGTCTGCTGCAGAGGCATTTTGCTGAGAGGATAGCGTCTAGCCGCTAGGGAGAGCGTCTCGACGCTGGCACTAAACATGCACACGAATACTTCGTAGCGTCGAGACACTACTTACAGCGTCTCGACACTACCGCGATTTCTACAGCTAGCAGTCGTCCTAGCCGCCTCAAAACCCTATATATATGTAATGTTTTTTAGGTTATTTTATATGTGTGGACTTCTTCGAGATAATACACCCAAAAATAGATGTTCTTTTGTATTGGTTTTGCTAACTAAAAACACTAAGAGCGAGATTGTACGACGATGTTTAATTGAGTATTTTCCTTTGTATTCTTCAGCTGATTTAACAGAACCTGCAATTACAGGAACTGGACGTAGCTTTATTCATTGTTCGAGTGAACCAGTATAAATCTCAGTGTCAAGTGTCTCCTTCTCATAATCTTTTTATTTTTAGTTTGATTAATCTTGTAATTTGATTTGTGAGTTGTTTATTTGAGAAATCAAAATAAACTTTAGGCTATTAAGTTTGGGCCTCTTTTATTATTCGCTTTCGTGAATTGTTTAGTTTTTATTTTGATTTCTTTCCCAACATCCACAATCAATAATTCTCATTCAAATGAAGATGAAGAGATATTTTTTATGTTATTTTTAAGAATAATGTTAAAAATACAATGGTTTCAAAATTATTGATAAAAAATTAATATTTTTTGTTAATATTAAAAATGGTCATTAGCTATAAATTAAACAAAATAATAATAATACTAATTATAATACACAGTGGAATTATAATAATTGAATTAGAAAGGCAAATGCCTAATAGGAATTGCTAGAGTTTTCATGGGCCTACCTCAAGAGAAAAAAGGTTGAATAGAATATTTCTATCTTGTTCTTCGGGAGACAAAGATGGCTAATAATCATCGACCCAACTGACTTCGATTTTGACGTTAAAAAATGATCAATTTTTCGTTAAAAATAATTTTCAAAAATAAAAAAAATATAGAAAGATGATCTTCGAATAATATAATCAATTGCTCTATTCCTTATAAAATGGAGTATGAAGAGGAAGATAAAAAGCTTCTCACGGAATCGAGAAAAATGAATATTAACGATGTGTTTTGTATGACTTTTAAACTGTTTATGGATGAAAAAGAAGTGTTTGTTCTAAAATTGACGATGTTTGGTTAAAATTGTGAAAAATATTTTTAACTAATTGAAAATACTTTTTAAAATTTTTAATAATTGAAAATGGTTTGAAATTGTCTAATAATAGATTAAAAAATCTTTCAAAAATGCTTATATAATAAGTGTTTCACTTAAAAACATTTTTTAAAAAACTTATACAAAAAACACACTAAGTCTTGTTTTAGTGTGATTTTTGAAATAAAAAACTTATTATATAAGCATTTTTTTTTAAAAAAAATGATTAATTAAAAAGCACTTAAAGTATTTTCTTTTCTTTTGTTTTTTTTGTTTTATTTATTTTATAATATTTCATACAACTTTTAATTATTAAAATTTTAATGCATATAAAGGTGTGTTTGGGATAATTATAGAAAAAAATTGTTTTTAAAATAAAATTATTTTTTTATGAGTACTTTTGAAAAAAATCAACAATTTAAAATGTGTTTAATATAGTTTTTTTTTAGTAATTTTAGAAAATCAAAAGTGTTTTATGAACAATTCTTAACAGGTAAAATGCACTATAAAAAAATTGTATTAACTTAAAAGTTGTTTTTGAAATAAAACAATGGAGATGAATTATTCAAAAATAACTTAAAATAATTAATCGAAATTCTTCAAAATATGTAGTAATACAAAAAATATATTTACAGGTAATAATATTACTTTTGAATGTAATATAACTAAATAAATTTATTATAATAAATATTTGTATAAAATATAAAATATAAATACTATATTTATATACATTTCTTTATAAAAAGTGTTTAAATTAAAATTCGATCTCCAACAGAACCTAAATAAATAACCATTAGAACGCTTTCCACTATTATCTCCAATTCCTAGAAATTGTGGTTCATGGCATGTTTGGAATATTATATTAGTTAAAACAAATATATTTGATTTCAAAATTATTTTTAATTAAGAAAGCGATATATTTTGCCTATGTACAAGTTTGAGGGGAGGGGATCAAACTTGAACAAATAAGGGAAATCAACTAGTTTGGCTGCTCGGTGGCTTCGAAATACTCATCCATTAATCTGTCATCGATTAAAAAATATATATAGTTTCTCTAATAAAACAAAGAAAAATGAAAAAAAAAAAAAACAATATTTTCAATAAAATACTATTATCCAAATACGTCGACAACAACATTATTATTATTATTTTAGAGAGAGAAAGAGAGAAAAAAAAACCTTTCAAGCAGCCATGGCAAATTAACAACCCCTTTGTCAGATGAATAGCACAACGAAGCATGGGTCATTATTGTAATAAATATTTAGCATTTATCTCCGGTGTGCAAGTTTGACTTAATGTCCACGAAATTTAATGTTTTTTGTCGAAAACGAAATTATTCAATATGGATCCACTTATAGGGTGATAGCTAACTTAATCTTCTATCCATGCTCGTGCTAAGGCTGCGTCATTGTTGTTACACGAAAACGAGCGAATCCGAGAAATCTTCAAATGAAAGTGACTAGATGACCAAAAGAGAGAACTAGCTTCGGTGTGGGACTTTGTCGACCACGTTCTGACGACGCTCAAGTCAATAATATTTGTTGTTCTCTCATATTCAAGAAAAGTAATCATGCGTATTAGCCATTAGGATTGATTTTGATATTTATAGAGCGGACAATTAGATGGACTAAGCTCATTTAGACGTAGATGCTTATTTCTACAAATGGGCATGGGTTGGCTCCCACTCCAATGGTCACACCACACACTATTTAGCATAACTTTCCATCTTAATCGGGTAGGCAGGGAGATTCTTGAGGTGCGCATTATGCAAGTCGAGCTGAGGTCGTACCTTACAGTGAGATATCCGATGTCAGAAGCGACGTTTAGAACTACCACCCTTTGCATTGGGTCTTATAGATGATTGCCACATCACACCTTCTATATTTACGTGACAAAGCTTTTAAATAAATGTGGAGAAAAAAGAAAAAAATGTCATGTTGTTAATTTGTACATAATAAGAAAATTAAAAGAGAATAAAAGATGAGTTCATTCGGTAATGTTAATTAACATATTTAATTTACATAAAGTTAAATATATATATATATACACTAAAAGTATCCTCGATCAAGCAGTCGAGCGTTCCAATTTCATCTTCCCATTGTTAAACTAAGAAAAAACATAAGAATTAAAAAGTTGGTGAAAAAATTACTCGTCGTCGTCATGTAGAAAAATGTTAAAGGGTCCAAAATGGATTATCCATCAGCCTCCAACCTCACGTTAATAATAATAATAATAACAATAATTTATGTAATGTCTACATTTTGATATGCTTAAACCAGCCAACTTTGAAATAATATTACTTGCTTTTGGTTACATTAATAATTTAACTTGGAATGTGACACCTCTAATTTCGTCGTTTTTTATTTACTTTATTTTTTCTTTTTCAAAAAGCCAAGCGGCTCTCTTTAAGTGGACCACGTCAAAGAAAATGCCACATGTGTCTAAATATATCGGGATTTGTGTCGCCTACCAATTTTGTATTCCCACGTATTAATTTATTTGGTTTAATTGATAAACTATTGAGATGGGAAGAAAGAGAGAGAAGAAAAACAAAAAAACAAAAAATAGAAGGATAAAGCGATGTGATTGGGAGAAAATTTTGGGAATAAATTATGCTAATGCAAGATAATTATTTATGTCATGCGCAATTTAGGTTTTATATTCTGAAATTTGAATTGTTTTACTATTAATCAATAGATAAAGATAAATATCAAGTGCGTGTATATATACGATGTACCATATAATAAAGCCTCACATATATATTTCATAAAGATTAAAATTACCATTCACATGCCTATGTAGCCTTATCAATAAAATTTTCTCCCACAAGAAAGACCCAATGTTTATATTAACTATATTTTCGCAATACCATCAAAATGTTATGGTAAATATAAAAAAATTTGACAAAATTAAAATAAAATAGTGCAAATATAAATATAAACACTAAGGATAGAAAATTATAACTAATTTAGGGAGTTTGAACTTTTTATTAGTTAATATTTATAGCTTTTTAATGATTTTTTTTAAATACCTGATCCATAGGGATTTTTTTTGTTAATAACATTTATATCGATACTTTTATAAAATTGAAATCTCATTATTTTCAATAATTGCAATGTTTGATGATCGAATCATTAATATTTGCAATAGTAATAGATATCCTTATCTATTGAGCAATGCTTAGATTGACAACGACACACTGGAGTTAACAATTTTTTTTCCCCACAAATCCAAGTATAATATGTACATATATTACCTATTTTATGGACACGTGGCTGAAGTGGTAGTTTCTCATCTCTCATTTTCTTCTTGATGGTATCTCTTTTCATTTGAAAGTTTTGATGCATGTGCTAATATATATCTTGGATGAAATGATATAATTTAAAAATAAAACAAATGGAAAGATATGTCTTATTCTTATCTAAATGTTTCAGATAATGCACCAAATGATGTGCATATAAGTATGAAAGTTAGATAAATATTGTTAAAGGGAAGATAGGGTACGACATTATATACACCTACTTGAACATAATTTAAATCGTTAAGATATATGTCAAATTGAACATAATTGAATTAGTTGAAGACATATCTCCCTGACTAAGAGGTCATAGATTCGAATCGGTTGTTGAACTAAAAATAAAATACTGATTAAGGTATCTATTCTCAACCAAAAGATTGAAGGTTCGAAATCTCACCCTCATATTTTGTTGAATTAAAAAAAATTATATTAAAATTGAAAACATTAAGAGTATTAAAAAATAATCTAAAATCTCACAAAAACCCTGTTTTATAAAGATATGTATATATATATTTTTTATTTCTTAAAAACAAGATGGTCTGTTAATACACGGTGAATCCTAAAAAAATCTTCTATATATAAGTGAAAACAATATATTGGCACAAGTTTTTGCTGAGTAAACAGTCACAAAAAAAAACAAAAACTTGAAAAGCAAATTATTCATACTTAAGTCTCTCTCTCTCTCTCTCTCTCTTCAAGAATATATAACATTTTATAAATCTGAGGTTGAAAATTTACATTGATGTAATTAGTACTTCCACTAGTTGATAAAAAATCTTGAAGTCGACAAAATTAAAATTAAGTAAACAATATTATTGATTGATATAAAGAGACTCATTTTTCTAACCTAAGTTTGTCTTTGTACCTTGGTTGGAGCAACAATTTACCAGCTTTAATATGTAATAATTTCGCCATAATTGTATGCTTATTTAATCCCTAAAATTTATTATAAAACAAAATTGAGCCCTATAATTTAGAATCTATAATGATTTATTCTCTACAAAGAAAAATCGCATCGAGATGATTTTTAGTATGTAAAAATAATCTATGTTTTTTGTGGAAATATTTTTTTTAGTTCAATAGCAGCAGTCGTGAGGATTGAACCTCTGACCCTTAGGTCGAAGATATACGGCTTAATCAACTGAACTATATTCATGTTGATAGTGTATAAAAATATTTGGTCTCGAAACATATTGTCAATTTACATATATTAAAAAAAACACTCATTGCAATATGGTGAAACTTTTCAATCAACATGAGACTAAATCATTAAACACTAAAGTTCAAAAATTAATTATTACAACGTCTAAATTACAAACACTAAATTGTTACCTAATAAAAAGTTAATAGTTAAAAAGTTAGCTTTAATGAGCATAAAAAAATTAAGCATTAATCGGCACCACTACGTCCTATAAGAGGTCGTAAATTCAAATCTGCCGACTATTATAATATTCTCCATAATAGCCCAAACAAGGTCTTTAAATAATTACATTGGCGATATACAAAAAGGATTATATCTATTGAAAAGAGTTTAACCATAGATAATCTCTCAACCATCCCATCAAATAATAACACATTACCCTACCATAGTGTGATGTGTAAAGCAACTAATTCAATGATAAATAACATCCAAAAAAACACTGCCAAATAAAAGACAATCCAAAAGTCGAAATATCACAAATACGACTTCATTTTCTATTTAACTAACTTCAACTATTTTCGAACACCTCATAGTCATAGTATTTTCAGGACCTTCAAACCCTTCATTATTTTTTAAGCCAAAATTAAATGGCTAAACCGAGAACAACTCAACTAGATAAAAATATATATTTTTGACTAAAAGGTCATTAGTTCGAATCTTTCTACTCGTTGAACCAACCAAAAAAAAAAAAAAAAAAGCTAAAATTAAATGACCTGAAGGGGTTTTTTACGTAAGAACGATTAATAGGTGGGGAATGTAGGATAAGAAAGAAACTTGGTCGGTAAGTACGCGTTTTCTTTTGAAAGAAAAACACGGTCTGAAAAGTGGAAAAAATAAAAAATAAAAAATAAAAAGTTCGTGAACTCACCAGCTCATGATAAAAAGTCAAAGCCATTTATTTATATCCACCTGTCTTTTCCTTTTTTTCCTCCATTTTCTCTCCCTAAATCTTCCTCTAATCGCTCTCTCTCTCTCTACTGTACTTCTCCCAACAATTCTCCAAAGCCATGACCACCGGAAGAGAAATTCTCCACAAGATGAAGGTCTGTAATCTGCCCCCTCAATTTTTCTTCCTTCGAATTGCCTTCGTTTGGAAACAAACACGTCGTTTTTAGTTTTAAGTTTCCAATTTTTGTGGATTAAAGACATATAAATTTCGAGATTGACGAGAATTTTGGTTGATGGGTGTTTATTTTAGGTGAAGGCAGGGTTTTGTTCCTCTGCAGCGGATACAGGGAAAGGCAAAAGCAAAGTGTCAAAGAATAATATAATTAGTCATGGAAGTCACTTGGTGAAGGGCAAAACCAATCACGCTATGGAAGATTATTTAGTTTCTGATTTCAAGCGAGTCAAAGAACACGACTTGGGCTTGTTTGCCATTTTCGATGGCCATTTGGGCCATGACGTTGCTAATTATTTGCAAAACAATCTCTTTGATAACATTCTCAAAGAGGTACCGCAACATCAACTCCTTTCTGTCTTTAGATAGATTGAAATTCAATTTTCAAAAAAAAAATTAATTAATTTTGTATTCTGAATTGAATAATATTTTGATTTCGAGCAGGCTGATTTCTGGACCGAAACGAGAAAGGCCATTAAAAGAGCTTACAAGAAAACAGACGATGAAATATTGGAGAAAGTGAAGCTACTGGGGAAAGGAGGATCGACGGCTGTAACTGCAATATTGATCGACGGTCAGAAACTTGTCGTTGCCAACGTTGGAGATTCTAGAGCTGTCTTGTGCAAAAACGGCGTCGCTGAACAACTCTCTGTTGATCACGAACCCACCAAAGAAAAAAGGGAAATTGAGAGCCGTGGCGGCTTTGTTTCAAATCTTCCAGGTTTCATTTCATAGCTTTTTTTTTTTTTTAAATTTAATTTATTTAAGAGTCAAAAGTTGAGCTGTGAGCTGTTGACTGTTTCAGGGGATGTTCCACGTGTCGATGGACAGTTGGCTGTTGCCCGAGCATTTGGAGATAAGAGCTTAAAACTCCACCTCAGCTCAGAACCTGATGTTGAAGTCAAAACGGTGGATGAAACTACAGAGTTCATGATTTTGGCTAGTGATGGCATATGGAAGGTCAGTACAATTTTGAATCTGTTTTTACATAATTTCCAAAATATTGAAAAATATTTTCAATTACTATTTTATTCATTAACCACAACTATTATTCGTTCATACCCCGTTAGAATTACTAGAGTTCAAATTATGGGAGTCACCTACTTAAAATTTAATATCATCTGAGTTATTTTAGTAAGAATAATCGAGATGCATCCAAAGTCGACCCGAACAATGAAAATTGTTTGAAAATCCAACAATTTTTTTTCTTCTTCTGCAATTACAGGTAATGACTAACCGAGAGGCAGTAGAATCAATCAGGCACATAAAGGACGCAAATTCAGCGGCCAAACGACTGATCGACGAAGCAGTATCTAGGAAAAGCAAGGACGACATATCGTGCATTGTTGTTAGGTTTCAGTGATTTTTTTTTTTCTTTTACTAAAATTTTTGAAAAAAGAATGTTAAATATCAAAGTGAGGATATTATGCGGCAGTAAATTTGTTTCCCCAGTTTGGCTGCTGTCTGTAAACTATGATGCTGCCTAATTAGATCATTCTCTCTTATAAATATTCTTTTTCAAGTACAAAATTTAGTTGTCAAATCAAACATAGCTCAATTGGTTAAAGACATATCTTCCTGACCAAGAGATCATAGTTCGAATACTCTACCCCTGGATATTGTTGAATTAAAAAAAAAAAAAAGTACAAAATTTGGTTTGGCAATTTTCCCTATATTTGATGTCTCGAAACACTCTTTCGGCTATGGGCTTGATTCTTGGTGATTTATGGGCCTGGATCACCGTGGGCTTCAAAGTTTAGTATAGTTGGGCTCGAACATTAGCCCACTTATTGGTAGAAAGGAAACGAAGGCCGGCGGCCCATAGAAACAGCGAGTCCTTCAACATCAAGACCACACCACTCACATTATATCCATGAAGAGTAAATGCAATTTGCTTATAAAAGTCATTCTAAAATTTCATGTAATATAAGTGTGAGACAACTAACCTACAAATCGTGTTAGTATAATTTTTAATTAAAATAACATTGACTAATAATAAATTTTAAGTTATTTTATTACCATTTTATTTGATCGTAATGTTTTTTTTAATAATTTATTTGATATTAATAACTAATAACTGATTTAAATTAAATTAAATCAACTAAAAACTATTATTAATATAATTTTATCATAACAACAATCATTAATATACAATATTATTAAATTTTATTGTCAAAATATTTGATAATAATTAATTTTATTTGAATAATTTATTTGATATTAACAAAAAATAATTAATCCACTAAAAATGGATCAAAATAGGTTTATATTAGAACAATACACATATCAATTTTATTTCTACATAATAATCCTAATAAAAATGTTCAATTTAAGCAAATGAAATACTAATTAGAATTCAATATTTAACAAATTAAATGCAATTTTAATTTTATAAAAGATTTTTTTAGTACAAATCAAGAAAAGAAACAATTTTATAAAAGAACTACACGTAATTAAAAAATCAGTATGTTTTTTTTTTATTAGAAGAAAAATTATTAGTAGTGTAAATAAAAGAGAAAAAATAAAAGCTATAAAATAACTAATGAAAATGTTTTGGTTCTCATTAGCGCATAAGTAAGAAATGATTAAAATTGTAAAGTAATTAATGAAACAATTATGAGGCAAAATGAGAAAAATGAAATGATTGATGAGGTTTTTGGATAGAAATGAGATTATTACACCTTTTTAAAAAGAGTAATTAATTTCAAAATTGATGGTGAATTCCACAAATAGATTTATTTTCTCTATTTTAATAAATACTATCAAAGAAAATAAAACGAGCTTAAATGTTAATGTTTGGTTAATATTTTATGTACTTGGAGTTGATATCCAAAATCGAATTTGAAGAAACTTTAAATTCATTAAATTAAAAGGTAAAGATACTCGCTTATTTTTCATTATTATTGGGACTATAATTGTAGACAAACCGATAAAATTTTGACCCCATCTTCACTTTTCTATTTGCACAATGTTGAAGACTCGATACAATCATTTAGCATTTTTTTGTACGTTATTCAACTAGAAAGATATCAAAAAGAATCTTTCAAAGTATAAAAAAGGCATCAACAAAAAATATAGATTATACAAAATACCCTAGGTAAGTTTTAATTATTTTGATTTTAAAAGTTTCAATTATCCTCGCAATTTTTTCAGTTTGTTTCAAAAAATATGATTCTATCAAATTTTCAATGACAAAGAAATTAGAAATGCGACGTAGGGGTCAGTTGGGACGATGATTTGTAAAAATTGAGATGCATGTGGACACACTGATGTTTTAATTATCTCTTAAACTTTAGAGTTAATTTCAATTATATCTATATAGTTTTAAAATATCTCATTTTAACCCTTAACTTTTAGAATAGTTTATAACCATCCTTTATATTATTTTTTTATTAAAATAAAAGATGAAAAATATAATGCGGCAAATGAGTTATAAAAAAAATTAAGGGGTTTTAGTAACATTAAAAAATGGTGATTTAACGACGAGTTTTTATCGATAATATATTGTTTCTTCTCTTTCACGATTAAAGGTTAAATTATATGAAATACTATTGGAAAGTTTACACGTATGTGCGTGGCAGTTGAAAGGTTGTATTAACATTCAACATTTTGCCGATTTGGGAGGGAAGCAAATTTGGGGACTAACGTTTTAATCAAAATTTTGTCATTGAAAGCTTGGAAGTCACACACAATGAAAAAAATCATTGAGTGATAAAAATAAAAACTCACACATTGGTAATTTAAAGCTCAAAGAGTAGTGTGAGGTGAGGCCTTGAGAGAAAATTTTGCGAGAAAAATATGTTTTTGAGAGAAAAATTGTGAAAGTGTAAGGTTTGTGGAAAACATGGACGAAAAGTTAGGAGCACAAAAGAAAAATTGATTGACTGGTAGAAGAAAACAATTTTCATCCTCAAATGTTAAAAATTTATTAAGCAATAGAGTTTGATTATTGTCTTGGGCTTATTTGTTATCTCTATTTTTGTCAATTTATTTTGAGAAAGGGAAGTCCTAAATTTTGTGTGTCGTCTATGGTTTGCTTATCATTTGAAAATTTTGTTTTCTCCAAAATATTTTAATAGTGACGATTCACCTTTTGATTTATATATAGCTCACCGCCATATCATGAGAAAGCTTGTTTTGTATAATTTTAAATATTAAGGGTTAAATGAGATTTTTAAGCATAATAAAGTTGAACTAAGCATAATAAAGACATCACCATCACCATCACCATCACCATCACCGTCACCGTCATGTCATATATATATATATATTTTTTTTTAAAAAAAGAAAATTTGGCAAAAATGTATTTTTAAAATAATTTTGAAAAGTTAAGAATAAAATCTTTTGAAAGGTTAGAACATAATTGAAATTTACCTTAAAATTTATAATTTGACCTTAAAAAAATATATAAACTTAAAATTAAAAAGTAAGATGTAGACATAAAACGCATAGGAAGAGGAAGTATCTAGACTTTTTTTATATTTGAACGCGATTAAATACTTTAGCTAGCCTCACAATTTTGAAAAATTACTCAATGAAGGCCATTACATTATTGAAGCTGTTCACACTCTCTGAATCCTTGTTAAATTTTTAATTATTCAATTAAGAAGTTTTTTTTTTTTTAAATCTCTCTCTTAACTGCTACAATTTAAAACTATATATTAATTTTAATTTCTCTTTCCTATATCTATAACGGTTACAAAATTGTAAAATCCAGTATAGTTCAATTGGTTAAAAACATATTTCAAAGAGGTCATGAGTTCGAATCTCTACTCTCACACACATTGTTGAATTAAAAAAAAAAATTACAAAATTGTTAGCCACATTGTTCTAATGTTGTTGAATAATTTCTCCCCAATTAGCCATGGGGTGTAGAAAGAGATTTGAGGTAGGCAAATAAAAAAGCATTGTTGGTAGATATCATAGGAAAGTAGAAGGAAAATCAATAACACCACTTGGCTACTTTGGATGAAGCATTTGATTGTTGGTCCAATAACAATTGAAGGCTAGAGATAGAAAGAGAAATTTATAAAGCCTATAATATTTTTTAGCATAATCTAATGAGCAGCTCATTATTACTGGCTTTTATTACAAGTCCAATTGATGCATTCATAAATAAATCAAATCCAACAATTTCCTATTTTTCAACACTCCAATTTTATCTGTCAAATTCAACCTAGTTCAATTAGGTCATGAGTTCGAATCATCTTTCTTCTGCATATTGTTAAATTTTTTTTAAAAAAAAACTCAATACTCAAATTTTGAATGCCGCTATGCAAAATAAATTGTTAACAATCATATACAGAAATTCTCTCCCGACCCTAAAAACAAAAAATCACTAGATTTCCAATTTTCTAATATTTTACAAAAAAAAAAAAAAAATGCAACACATCCAACAATCTATTGATGGTTGATAGCTACCAACAAAAGTCACGCAAAAAAACAGGAAATTAAGAAGTGGAAGAACCTCTGTTTATACTCCTATTCTTAAAAGAAATTACAACTGCAATCGCACATCAGATTTTACCACACATAACAAGAACCAACCCCCTGAAATAAATAATCATCATGACGAAATTTGTAATTTAACATATTTAAAAATTATACTATGAGTTGGAGAGCAATTTCACAATAAATTAAATTACTACGGTCCATTTGATAATCACATTTTGTTTATGTTTATCACTATTAACTCATTTGCAATCTTACGTAAATATCAAAAACAAAAATAAGTGTTTGAATTTTTTTTTAATATTTAACTTAGATTTTGAAAACGTTTTTTAAAACTGGATAATAAAATAAAGAAGCAGTTATGTTTATAAGCTGAAATTAAAAAAAAAAAAATAGAAGATCAAAATTAAAATCGTTATGAAACGGGGCTACATTACCACGTGTAGATAAATTTGGGAATAAAAGTATTTTTACATATTAACATAAAAGAAGATGTTTCGAGTAGTGCCATTACCACATCCAGACACAGGAAGCAAAAGTCCAAAATAACATGATTTTTTTTTTTTTTTAATTTTTTTAAAACAATATCCAAAATAATAGAATTAAAAAAAAAATATATATATATATATATAAATAGTAAGAGACCAAAAAAAAAATATATAAAAAAATCAATATTAGGGGGTGGTTGGAGGGCTATGGCAGTGCCACATACCCAAAATTGCATGCTTACCCCAAATGTTATAAAGCCACGCATGTTGTGTCCCATACCGCCATTATTATTTATTTATTTGTTCCATTTTCTTTCTCTCTCTCTTTGTTATATAAATCCCTTTTATCTGTACTTCTTCTTCTACACCCATTCTCATTTTGCCCTAATTTTCAGTGCTTCAAATGAGCAGTGTTTGTGCAGAGCAGAATAAATTTCAGTTTCAGTTTCAATTTCCTTCTCCTTTCGTGTCTCAGAAAATTCCGTTTCTTAAGGACATTAACGTTCCGCCGAGGAAGCTTCTTGCTCGTCGAGAAAACGGTGAAATGTGCTCCGATTCGCCGCGATTTAATTCCTTCTGTGTGGATTCTCTGTTGCAGAAGTTTTTGCCGTTCAACGGTGAGGATGAGGAGGAGGACGACGGTGGAGATCCGTATTCGTCGGATCATTTTCGAATGTATGAGTTTAAGGTGAGGCGGTGTACTCGAAGTCGGAGCCATGACTGGACGGACTGTCCGTTTGCTCATCCTGGAGAGAAGGCGCGGCGGCGGGATCCTCGCCGGTTTCATTACTCAGGGACGATGTGTCCCGAGTTCCGGCGCGGCGGGTGCGGCCGTGGGGATGGATGTGAGTTTGCTCATGGAGTTTTTGAGTGTTGGCTTCATCCGGCGAGGTACAGGACGGAGGCCTGTAAAGATGGGAAGAACTGTAAGAGGAAGGTTTGTTTCTTTGCTCATTCGCCTCGTCAGCTTCGTATTTTGCCGCCGGTGAGTAATTTCCAAGGCGGCGCATCTTCTTCTCCTTCTTCGCCCAACGAAATCAATAGCTCTCACAGATCCAGTTCCAATCACTGCTGTATGTTTTGTCATTGCAGCGGATTGGCCACCTCCTCCCCGACTTCTACGCTTTTTGGAATGTCTCATCTCTCTCCACCGCACTCGCCGCCGCTCTCCCCTGGATTCTCCTCCATTTCAAGGTACAATAATCCTGATCACTCTAAGTTAAATGGAGTTTTGAGCTACAAAGATGCACTAACCGACCTCATGAGCTCCATTGAGTCCATGAATATCGACGACGCCAATGCCACTTTAGCCGCCGCCGCCTCGAGACCGACGATTCCTTGGATCGATGTTTCGTCCCTCAACACTGAATTAGATCAACTGCAGTTTATTCTCTCACCTTCCACACCAAATATCTCCGCCGCGTCGGCGAACTTTTCCGGCGAGAATAAGAGCAACGCCGACAATAACGGGACCTCCGCCGCTGCTGCCGGTCCCGATCTCGGATGGGTCAATGATCTGCTGATGTAAACTAAGAAGAATAAGAAGCAAATAACACTTTTGGGAGAACTGTAAATATTACACCATCCGTATATATATCTGTATCATATATACGGCGATGAGGTGTAAAAAAAATGTCACCAATAATCATTGTGAATTATTGTTTTGCAAATTGTTGGGGGAAAAAAGTGCTGATTTTCAATTCAAAATTTCTGTGTTTGTTTGTTGTTTGTATTAGGAACTGAGATAGTAGGGGTCTGATTTGCAAATTTTCAGTTTGTTGTGTATTCTAATTTCTGAATGGATTTTAATGCAAAGTTCCTTTTGACCATTTTTCTTTATTGTAAGTCCATTTTTCTATTGTAATGTCGATTTTTTTTTATTTTTTTATTCAAGAACATGTGAACCCTAAACTAGGTGGGGTTAGCCAATTCGAGAATCAATGGATAAAAGTAAAGGTAGATAAAAAAAAAATTAGGTGGCGTTAGAAAATCATGCTTTTGATATTTTGGGATTCTGTTAGGCCAAGTTCACCAAAACCACTGTTTTTTTTTTTTTTTGGGCAGTGATGTTGGTTTGGTAGGCACACAAAAATGGCAATTGGCCGATGCTTTTGAAATTTATGGAATGGGCTAGATTTTTTATTTTTTGAAACTAACTTTGTTAATATTAATGAAAGAATAAGATATATTGTGCATTTATCTATTTACATAAAAAT
>JAOANK020000003.1:1176423-1196503 GCA_026257165.2 Telfairia occidentalis
TGGTTTGGCCAAACAAGCAAGTTTGAATTGTTAAAGAGGACAACACCCCAAATATCTTCACAATGAAATGATATTGTTCACTTTGGACATAAACCCTCGTGGTTTAAATTTCGGAGGATCTCATGGTTTTGCTTTTGGAACACTCCAAAATGCCTCATACCAATAGAAATAGTTGTCCTCACTTATATATCATGAATCTTTCACTTTCCTAACCAACGTGGATATCGATTCAGCCACCAAGAGAATATCCGACGAAGCTTACGAAATTGCATTAACTCAGATTAGGAACAACCGTGAGTCTATTGACAAGATTGTTGAAGTCCTACTTGAGAAGGAAACTATAACAGGAGACGAATTTCGGACCATTCTCTGGGAATTTATTGAAATCCCAGCCCAAAACAAGGTCCTGCAACTTCCACACTAGTTACTATTTAAACAACTTCAAAACATGCTGTAATTACCATTGACAAGTATTTGGACGTATTGAAGTGTACTGAGTCACATGTTTTGCTTCCAATTTCTTGAGAAACAGTCTTTGCTTCAAAGTGACCGATTTCTCATGCAAACTAATGGCTCGATGCTACCTCTATAACAGCTTGCCAACAATCTTGATTTATTTTTTGTATTGGACTGTTATAAATAACATGAATTATAGAAATTTAGAGTAGGCGAGAGTCTACTTATTTTGGGAGTTGTTTGGAAAAATCCAATAGTTAGTTGATTGGGCTAAAAATCAACTATAACCGCCTTTTGAAAGAAAAATAAAGCTATGAATTATAGCCTCATTTCATGATCTCAACTTAAGCAAATTTAATCCACGACAATATATACTAATTGGGAGAAAAATGATCGAATAAGGCATCTATATTTAATAATTATTAGTTGAAGATTCGAAAATCTACATATCTCCCGATAACAATGGGACATGGATTCGATATATTTTTATAGCTTCGATCTCAATCATCTAACGGTGTCAAAAATTATTGATCAGATGGTAGCGGTCTCTCGAAATAATTTCTCCAAACCATGACACCGAGCACCAATGGCAATAACCATGAGAATCGCCGGAGGAAACATCGGATGTGAACTAAAATCGACGAGTTGCAAGGTAAAGCCAATCGAATCGCTTCTAAGTTTCTAACTCAAGCAACTATAAGAACTTACGTTCTCTCGTTTTTCTCCCCTCTTTTCGACTTAACCATCAGCCATCGAAGACGAGCTGATGCATGGGCAAGCCCAATCTCAGTTTCCATGTCCTCTTCAACCCCTTCCACGCACCTACCGTGCGATCGCTCTCCACGAAGACTTCCTCTGCTTCTTTACAAGAATTTACCAGTCTATGCAATGGCGGACGCATTAAACAAGCCTATGAGAGGTTCAAATCCGAGATATGGTCAGACCCATCTCTCTTCTCTCATCTGCTTCAATCATGTGTAGAAATAGGCTCACTTTTTGTAGGAAAGCAGCTTCATTCTATGGTTTTTACGTCTGGGTGTTCAAAAGACAAGTTCATTTCCAATCACCTTCTAAACTTGTACTCCAAATTAGGACATTTGAAGACTTCTTTGGTGCTGTTTAGTCATATGCCACGAAGAAATATAATGTCTTATAACATTTTGATCAATGGCTACTTACAGATTGGAGATTTGGAAAGCGCACAGAAGCTGTTTGATGAAATGTCTGAAAGGAACATTGCCACATGGAATGCGATGATCACGGGTCTGACCCAGTTCGAATTTAACGAGCATGCTTTAAGTTTGTTTAAAGGAATGTATCGATTGGGTTTTTTGCCTGATGAGTTCACGCTAGGCAGTGTACTTAGAAGCTGCGCTGGTTTAAGATCCTTACGTGAGGGTCAAGAGGTTCATGCTTGTGTGGAGAAATGTGGATTTGATTTGAACTTGGTGGTGGGTAGCTCTCTAGCACATATGTATATGAAGTCTGGTAATTTATCCGATGGAGAAAAGGTAATTAAATCAATGCCAATTCGTAATGTAGTTGCTTGGAATACGCTTATCGCAGGAAAAGCTCAAAATGGGTGTTCGGAAGAAGTGTTGAATCAGTATAATATGATGAAAATGGCAGGCTTTAGACCGGATAAAATAACTTTTGTGAGCGTAATAAGTGCGTGTTCGGAACTTGCAACGTTGGGACAAGGCCAGCAGATCCATGCTGAAGTGATCAAAGCCGGAGCTGGTTCAGTTGTTGCAGTTATCAGCTCATTGATTAGCATGTATTCACGGTCTGGGTGTCTAGAGGACTCCGTGAAAGCCTTTTTAGATCGTGAAGATGCTGATGTTGTGTTATGGAGTGCTATGATTGCAGCTTATGGATTCCATGGGAGAGGAGAGGAAGCTCTAGAGCTGTTTCACCAAATGGAAGAGTTAGAAATGGAGGCCAATGAAGTGACCTTCTTGAGTTTGCTTTATGCTTGTAGTCATTGTGGATTGAAGGAGAAAGGGACTGAGCATTTAGATTTGATGGTGAATAAGTATAAACTCAAGCCTAGAATTGAACACTATACATGTGTGGTTGATCTGCTCGGTCGAGCTGGCTGCTTGGACGAAGCAGAAGCTATGATAAGATCAATGCCTGTAAAAGCAGATGGCATCATATGGAAAACTTTATTATCAGCCTGCAAACTCCATAAGAAAGCAGAAATGGCCAAACGAATTTCTGAAGAAGTTCTAAAGCTTGATCCTCTGGATGCTGCTTCCTATGTGCTGCTTGCAAACATCCATGCTTCTGCTAGAAATTGGCCCGATGTTTCTGAGATTAGGAAAGCCATGAGAGATAGGAAAGTACGAAAGGAGCCTGGCATAAGTTGGTTCGAACTCAAAAATTCTGTTCATCAATTTAGCATGGGTGACAATTCTCATCCTCAACATTTGGAGATCGATTCGTATTTGAAAGAACTAATGGCTGAAATGAAACTGCACGGTTATGTACCAGATGTAGGATCAGTTTTGCATGACATGGACAATGAAGAAAAAGAACATAATTTGGCACATCACAGTGAGAAGTTAGCAATTGCTTTTGCACTGATGAACACTCCCGAGAGTGTCCCCATAAGGGTGATGAAGAACTTACGGGTCTGCAGTGACTGTCATGATGCCATTAAGTGCATATCAAGGATCAGAAACCGAGAGATCATTGTAAGAGATGCCAGTAGGTTTCACCATTTCAAGGATGGTGAATGTTCTTGTGGTAATTACTGGTAGGAAAATTGAATTGCCATCCTAACGACGCGATTTCTCTCTCTTTGCAAAACATAACTACAGTTGATTCGATTCTGAAGAAGCATTCATTTATACAATCTTTCACATGGGCCTGGACATGAGTATGCTCATAATGTATGAAATTGGAGAAATACCAGTGTCTCAAGAAATATGTTTCTGCTATTTTTTTTCTTATGATGGGACTTCACCCTTGTCAGTCAAGCTTATATCAACTGTGACATGAATTCTTTGGATCATTCCTGAAATCAGCTCATGTTTCGACAGGCTTTCTGCTTCGACTATCTTAATAACTTGAGACATTCTTTTCCCCTTTTTCCAACTATGATAAAAAAAAGCACAATGGACTGTCTTATTTTGTGGCAGATGATAAGGTTTACATTAGAAAATCAACTTAAGAATGACTGTGAACAGCAAACATCAGGAAGAAAATACATGTACAGAATGAAATTATATTCTTCATATTAGAAACCCTCTCAAATAAGCCGAGCGAGCTCGGCCTCAATAACCTATCCTACCACAACGTCGCAGCTAAATTAGCTACTTATTCTCTCATTTAGCTATCCACATAATATTTCCAACGTCAGTACAGTCAACATCATTCCAACCCGATGAGTTCTTCCCTTCCAGCAGTATAAGTTCAAAGCCACGCTGATTGACTTCTTCCAGCAGAACTCTTCCAATGTCTTCAAAAAGCTCGTCGATTTCTTCGTTTTTTAGTTAAAAACTAACGTGAAAGCTGAAAGGAGAGTGAACTATAGAAGGTAAAATAAAGGACGGGGGAATAGGGGTGTTATAAAAGAAGTGCTATCAATTCATCACCCAGCTTCTTGTACAAAATTTCCCACGCAGATCTTCGATCTTCATGTTCCGAGAGAGTGACATGGGGTTTGTTTCAACTTTCAAGAAGCATTTTCACCTTCTTCATCGTCAGAGGACGGCAATGGGCTAGAAGCCTCGGCCAGGTATTCTAGCATGCTTATCACTTCAGCTGTGTCATCTAAATAATATTTGGCTTTGCTTGGCTTTTGTCCAACAGTGCAGGCAAAAACTGATGTCGTTGGAGAAAGAATATTACTGGACAATGCATTACCAATTATTTCAAACATGTCCTCATCAGATCTGTCGTCGCCAATACACAGCACAAAGTCGGCAAGTTTTCCATCCTCAGCCATTGATGAAAAAATCTTTTCAGCAACTAGACCTTTGCTAACCCCCTGGAGCAAATACAAGACATCGGGGAAGGAAAATCAGTTTGTATTGGTGCTGGGAGCCTGGAATTCGCATATATATATTGCAAGAGAAAATACGTCGACGTGACCACGAATGGAATAGTAAGGGAATTTCTACCATAGGAAAACTAAGGTTTTAACAACTACATGCTTTATCAAGATTGTTTTATATTCAGTACCACACCTGCGGTTTCACTTCTACGATGAATTGACCACTTTTGACTGCAACAGGTTCGTTTGCTAAAACACTTTCTAAATGATCCAACATCTCCTTTGCCTGAGAAGATCCAAAGCCAGGATCTGCATCTCGGTACTGCCAAACCAAAGCACTTTCCTTTCTTTCAATTGAAGAACCATCGGTAGCCTCCGTATATAATTTGATAACAGGTTCGGCAATCTGCATCCATCCAAAATCAGAACTTTGACCGCAGATCTTCCACTCCTGATTTTGCGACTGCCTGGTCATTTTGAACAGAGTCGATAGAATTAGAATACAAGAAAAGAGTATGAATACAACCAAAAGTGAAAACTTTGCAGTAACTCGGCATTGGAAAACCATGGTTCAGCATCTCTTATAACCTAGCCAAACTATGACGAGTTGAATTGCAGCGTAGTAGTATCCGGAAGTCAAAATTGCTTAATGATTGTTTCCCTTGATACAAATCCAAATAATCAGAGTATCAGAAAGTATCATGCTACAACTTTGAGTTCATTTGGAAGAAACAAGTATTTATACTTTAAATAGTCCTCATAGTGTAGTACTGGAATCCATAAAAGTGGGTGCAACTAGAGCTTAGAGTTTATTTGAAACAAGTTGTGCCGCGGAGACGGCAAACTCGCTATAGTTACTGTGCAATAATTCTCAACGAAACGGCATCACCGACCATTAACGTTGGGGAGAGAATATAAAAACATGACAGAGAGATAACGGAAGCAAACCTCAAAAAATATCCATGTTCTGCTGCAATTCCAAGCTTCTTGCATGGGCGAAACCACTTGCTTAAGCTGTCCCTCCCTCGTCCACTCACAATGAAGACCACATTTTTTGCATCTGCACAAAGCGTGTTAAGGATAGAGATAACCTGCTCACTTGGGGACTTATTTATGGAGTTTTGGGGCATCACAGTGCCATCATAATCCAAAAGAATGGCCCGACTTTCGGCCCTACTGTAAGCCGATACAATGGCATCTACTGAAAGTTTTCTGAAATTGGGATCGAGGGCAACAACCCTGAATCCAAAACTAAAACCAATTCCCCAACATCGTCTCCTGAAATGATCTGAACAAGTTCTTTCCATATCTTGCAAGAAACTACGAGACCAATAAGCCACATCGTGGGTAGCAACATAACGATAATGCTTCTCATGTCGCAACTGCTTCTCCGAATCAGCCATTGAGATTGCTTCATTCAGAGCTTCTGCTGTCCTTTCAACATTCCATGGGTTGACACGAAAGGCTCCACTCAGTGATGGTGAACACCCAATAAATTCGGATATGACGAGCATGCTCTTTTTTGGTCCGCTGAAGTTCAAACATTTTTGGGAGGTAGATATTCCCTGTCTACAGACAACATACTCATAAGGAGTTAGGTTCATCCCATCTCTAACAGCAGTGACAACTACGCACTCAGCAATGCTGTAATAAGCAACCCTTTCAGTAATTGGCACATGCCTATCGAGAAGTACAATTGGCTCATAGCCAGGATGCCCATATTCCTTGTTGATCCTTCCGCAGCTTTCTTTTATTTCATCTTCTATTTCTTGTAAATCTCTGCCCTTGCCCCTGGCAGGATTTACAATTTGGATCAGTACAGCCTTTCCCTGCCACTTTGGATGTTGCTTAAGTACCTGCTCCATAGCTAACAACTTCAGGTTGATACCTTTGAAAATGTCCATATCATCAACACCAAGCAACACCGTCTTCCCTGCAAATTGCTGCGTGAGTTCCCTAGTCTTAGCATCCTCGTCTGCCAGTTTCATCACCGATTCAATCCGACTCATATGGATGCCAACAGGCATTATCTTTATCCCAATCGTCCGGCCATAGTATTCCAATCCAAGATATCCCCTCTTTGACTGGTATTCCAAACCCAACATTCGGCTGCAACAAGAAAGGAAATGACGAGCATAATCAAAAGTGTGAAATCCAATGATATCAGAGTTAAGTAATGCCTTGAGAATCTCTTCTCTGACAGGAAGGGTGCGGTAGATCTCAGATGAAGGAAATGGACTATGAAGGAAAAATCCCATTTTAACTCTGTTAAAGCGCCTCCTCAAGAAAGTGGGCAATACCATCAAATGGTAATCATGGATCCAGATATAGTCATCATCTGGGTTGATGACCTCAACTACTTTCTGGAAAAATAACTTATTTGCAGATACATAGGCTTCCCACATGGAGCGATCAAATCGACCCTTTTGGTCAGCAGAATATGGCAGCATATAATGAAAAAGAGGCCACAAATGCCTCTTGCAGAAACCATCATAAAACTTTTCCAAAATATGAGGAGGCAAAAACGTAGGAATACACTTAAATTTCTCCAACAAAATCTGGGAGACCTCATCTTGCTCGTCTGGTTGAATATCGACTTTCAGGGAACCGACATAAAGAACCTCCATATCTTCTGGTAAACCATCCTTAAGCTGTAAAAGCAGCGAATCTTCATTCCAACTGAAACTCCAGGAATTATCATCCTCCCTTCGCTTTGCTCTTAAAGGAAGCTGGTTGGCTACAATTATCATCCGATCTGAGGAAATTGATGATGGGTTTTCAGATGTCACACTATAGGCTTGATCATCATCAAGCTCAGCTACATTACCAGGAACAGTCATGACCCGTGGAAACCGCTTCCTTTTCACTTCCATTGCTGGAAAATTTCCAGAAGCCAAATCTAAAAGATTTGTATAGGATCTCGAAATCATGTTTCTCCCCTGTATCCACCAGATGAACGCCTATTCTTCTACCGCAGAGGTAATTCCAACAACCTAACAAGCGCAGCGCCAAACAATTTCGTAATACGCAACAAAACAATTAAAACCCTAAACGCTCCAGAACGCAATAAAGTTCAAAAAAGCATAACGAATATGCGGGGATTAATAAAATAGCAGATTATCACCCAATCAAGTAATTAAGCAAAATTTTTAACAGAAGAAACCCTGGTTGAAGAGAAACTCGAAGAGAAACGGATTCTTATCCAATGTACATATAATCTTTCCTAATATTCTAATCCTACCGAGCCAAAAACCTAGAAGATTCCCTTTTACCCACAGCAGAATCAAACCTCCTAGAAAAAGCAACTGCAACCAATGCCCTCATTCCCAGAATTACGGAATTAGATCCATTCTTTAATCGAAACCGACATGGTACAAGATTGAAAGAATGATCAAATGGCAATAGAAAACAGAAGAATAAATCTGAACCAAAGAATTTTAACGCGTACCCGATAAATCTGAGCAGCGACCAGATCCCGAACGGAAACCACAACAATGAACCAAATCCTAAATCCTAAAAACGAAAATGCTGCATAATTCGTATTACTTCCGAGCGCAAGGATTGGTTTAAATTCAAAGATTTGAAGCCGACCTCCCTCTAAGCTAAACGAAAAATTTGATCCTTTGTGAAAATGGATTCTGAAACGGCTTAAATATTATGGCTAAAGGACCTTCTCAAACGTCTACAATGTTTGATCCAGGAGCAAAATGTGGCGTTCGTTGGACTCACGATGCAATATAAATCTTTTTCTACGGAACGTAAATTTTAAAATTTAAAAAAAAAAAAAAAAGGATAGAGAGAGAGAAATTTAATATTAGAGGGAAAATATAGCGTGAAATTAACGAGGAAGTTTTGATACCTTTACAAGCGGGTGATAAAAGTTACCCAATTAACCAATCGGACCCAGCATTGGCACGTGCAGGGTCGGTAAAAGAGGGTCTCCTACAGCCTACAGCCATGTTAAATTCACAGCCCAATAATATCATAGGTCTGTCACTGTTACGTTAAAATATCACATTCATTAAAGAAATTGGATAAGATTCAGCCAGCCGGAGTCTGAATCAGCAGAAGCTGGCATCCTTTGGCACAAGGACACGCGCGTACCACGCGTTTTCATGTCAAAAGCTTGTACGACGCCCGGACCCATTACCAATTTCTCTACAAGCTTTTTATCCACGACCAGGACTACAAATTTAGTAGCTGTGGAACCCATCACTAGGACACGTGTACGACCCTGATTGATGTCTCCTAGACGTGCTCACAAATTATATTTCATTTGCTTGGAAAGGATAATTTCTAATAACATCATAATTTTTAATCACAATTTGTTTGAGAACTTTCCACACGAGGTTACAAATCTTCGGCCGCCTGTTGATAGATAATATAAACCAAGCCCAATGGGCTCGACTTTGACGAGATTTTATAAAATTTGGGCTTTGGATTTGTAGGGCTTTACCCCGAAGGGAGCCCTTCCAGAAATTCTCTTGGGCCTGGGCCTAACCCAGGCCTAAGAGGGGGTTTGGAAATAGTTTTCAACCAGCAATAGACGCGCCTCGGTTAGGACCTCACTAGCTGCGTCATTGCCCCAAGCGCAAAGATGAGCTTTGAAGTAATTTTGCTTTATATTTATAATAGTCTACCAGAGCTTAGCTTTGATTTCTTTTCGATGTGGGACTCGTAGCTGCATTTAGAAAACAGACTCAAACGAGTCAAAATAGTAAAACCATCGTGAACTTTAAATCGAGGGAGAAATTTTGGGATTCAAAATATGGTTTAAATCTAAAAGTTGAAATACGCACTTGTTCTTGAAGTACAGTACAAAATTCAAATTCACTGTTCTATGCCTATGACCTTCACTTTTCCTAGCTTCAGACCCCAACAAAGACCACTAAAACGAAGAGAATAGTTTACTTTTATATATATAATACTTTTAGCTTCTACTCCTTGCGGGAATTCTTATTTCTTCGGTTTTGAAGAACGAAGGGAAGTCTAGAGGAAGGGTAATATGGCTGGTTATAAAGGTCAAGATGAATATGATTACCTGTTTAAGTTGGTTTTGATCGGTGATTCTGGGGTGGGGAAATCAAACCTGCTCTCCAGGTTTACGAGGAACCAATTTAATTTAGAATCGAAGTCTACGATTGGGGTTGAATTTGCTACCAAGAGTTTGAATATTGATGGGAAGGTAATCAAGGCTCAGATTTGGGACACTGCTGGACAAGAAAGGTTTGATTCTTCTTGCAAGTTCCAATCAATTTTAGTTTTAAGTCAACTAAAGTTTTTGGTATCTCTCAAAATCCCGATTGCAGTTGCTTGGTTTCTTTGCTTCTAATCAAATCTTTTTACTGCCAGGATATTCTCTGTATCAATTGAATATGAATTATATCAATATATCTTACAGTTTCTTGAAATTTGTTGGGATAATTCTTTTTAGACAACCATTTACCTTCAATTTGTGATTAAGGAAAGGGCGAGGGTTAAATTATTGTGGACAAAATCATAAGATATGAGGCAAAGGAAGGCCTCCCCTAATTTTATTGTTATCGTCTAGAATCTGATGGTCATGTAGCTGATTCTATTAAAAGGGATAGGGTGTTCTTATGAGAAGGAAAATTGATATTGAGTGAAGTTTCCTGCGTCGACGAAATCCTCTGTTTTTTCATCCACTACTTGATTCTATCGAACATGTTTCTATGCTTGCAGCCTGATTGTGATTCCTGAAGCTTTATACGGTTGGTTTGGTGTTGTTTTGATTCTTATAAAGTTAGATTGCTATTGGACCAAGTAGCACTGATTGAGAATTAGTGTTACTTATCATAAGGGGTTCGTTTATTCTTGGAATCTGTTGGCTTCAAATTGTTATTGCAGATTGAAATTTCCATTAGGATTGATTGCCTTTCTGGGTTTTGTTAGTACTTGTTCTAGTGTCCTTTTTTTTTCGGTGGCCAAATTGATAAGCTTATGGCAAGTATTTCAGATAATTTTTTAGAAGTAAGGAACTGTTCTGTTTCAGATAATTTTTTAGAATTAAGGAACTATCCTATTTCCTTCTAAGTTGGTAATCGAAAGTTATGATTGTCCAAATCAAACGAAGGGGCTGTAGACAACTTTTATCATCTCCCTGCCAAAAATAAAACCTCATCAGTTCAACATCCATACCTTCCTTAAAGTTATACAGTTTGTTCTTGTGGTTTATTGGAGTTACAGATAGCACTGGGTCAAAACACACACAGTATTTTAGTGCGATCTTAAAATTGCAGCCTAGTTCAAACTTCACGGCTTGTCTTTACTGAAGTTTAATGCTGCTGGAGCTTAACTGAGACAAAAAACAGAGGCCATATATTGAAATATGTGCAGGAGGTGGCATCTAGCGGTTACTGTATTAGTGTGAAGGCGTCATAGGCACCATAAGAGTGAGGAGCACCCGTAATTGTGTGAAGTGTTTGTGATATGCTTGAAATATCAAACAAATCAGGGAAGTATGGAGGTGCCATGGGCACCATAAGAGTATTGAGCACAAGTAGTTGTCTGATCTTTGAGGTATTTTTGACTTGCCTGATATATCATATAAATCATAGAACATGCGTTGCATTCCCTGGTTAATCATATCTTGTTTTCTTCTGTACCGTAATTTTTCCGAGTTAGGGTTTGAAATTCCTTTTGTTCATCATAATTTTAAAATTTTTCACTTTGCCATAGTTAGGTATGATGGAAGTGTGGAACTATTCCGGATTTTGTACTGTTTGAAGATATTAATCCAAGTAAATTAGGTTGTTGGTGAGAGGAAGATTGATTACTTCTACATGTTGTCGCCCAATTTGTCGTATACATATGAATAGAAATATAGATTTGTTCTCTGTTTGCTGGCCATCACAGAAGGATTAAACAACTTCAACTTGTAATTTCCATTATAATTTTAGCTGCTCAACTAGCCAAAGCATGGGTCCACTTGACTGAGCCTTGGCCTTTTCTTTTCTACTTGGTACTTTTTTCCCTACTATTTAACTCGCAGGTAGTTGGAAATTCAATGGGGTTTTTCCTTCAGCAGTTTTCATTTATTTATTTATTTTAACTTTATGGGAATAAATAGTCTGATTACATTCATAATGCTAAGTTTGTACGATTTATACACATATTTATATAAAAGTTGTTGATGTTGGAGCTGCTTTAGATGTTGGTGAGGACATTACATGATATGGGCGTAGTCTTGTAGCTTTTCTTTGTTTGTTTTGACAGTTGTTTGTAGGCAATTATTTGGATTGTAGTTATCACTTTGAAGCTCCTTTTTGCTCTGTTCAATTCAGATCAACTTTTTCTGTGTAGGTACCGGGCGATAACCAGTGCTTACTACCGGGGAGCAGTAGGTGCTTTGCTTGTGTACGATGTCACTCGACGCGCAACGTTTGAGAATGCTGCAAGATGGTTAAAGGAATTGAGGGATCACACAGACCCCAACATGGTAGTGATGCTCATTGGCAACAAATCCGATTTACGACACCTCATTCTTGTTCCAACAGAAGATGGAAAATCATTTGCTGAGAGGGAGTCTTTGTACTTCATGGAGACCTCTGCACTGGATGCAACAAACGTCGAAAGTGCTTTCACAGAGGTGCTCTCTCAAATATATCGAATTGTGAGCAAGAGATCGGTCGAGGCAGGCGACAGTGGAAGTGCTTCGACTCTTCCATCAAAAGGTCAGACGATTAATGTCAAGGACGACTCGTCAGTTCTGAAGAGGATCGGATGTTGCTCCAACTAAGATAAGCTTCAAACATTAATTTGGAAATACAGCGAGCGATATTTCTTTTGTATATTTGTATCTTTTTCTGTAGAATAAGAGCTTGGTTGTGGTGGTGGTGGTTGCCCTTCTTTAAATGGGGAAATTTCTTCTTGATGTCATAGTTTCTCCATATAAATGTGGAGTTTGCTCTTCTTTCTATTTGAACATTTAAAACCTGAAATTTTATTGTTGTAGTGTTTACTCATTAGTATCAAAACCTCCAAAATAGAGATAATTTTGTATATATTTTTTAGTACCAGCAGAAAGGCCAAGATGCTCAACTCAAAAGGGAAACAGCATTTTATTATTTCTCAATATTCTTGACTAGCTTTCACTGTACAACAGAAGCCCACCGAATCCAGTTTAAAACTAAATTAAAAAAGAAAAAAGAAAAGGTAATTAAATAGAAAAATCCCTCTCTCTCTTTTCTCTTTCTCTCTTTGTAAAGTAGTCGCCAATTGGCAATTGCAAAGTCGAGCTAAAAAGCGAAAGAAAGTGTAGGGTTCTGTTCCTGTAAACAAATGAACCGAGGCCTAAAACTAGCAGTTTAAAACCCTGCCACACGTCCGGTTCGGTCCGTCCGGTTGGACCGCTCGCCGGCCGAAAACTACGGAGCCTTCGGGTAATTCCCCGAGATCCGCAAATAACGACTCGTCCTCGTCATCTCCTCTAGTGGACAAAACCATTACATCGGCGTCGTCGAAGATGTCGCCTCCCCCGCAAATCGGGCCCTCCAGGATTCTGTCGTACGCCACGTCAGCCAGCCACCCGAAATCCCCGAGGCACGGTTTAATCAGCAGCGAGTCGCCGCCGAGTTCTAGTTCCGGCTGACTCGCGTACACCGCCGCCGCCTCCTCGAACTTCGCCGCCGGCGACGGCGACGTGGGGGTGGCGTTCGTGTGGTCGCCGGAGGACGTGGAGGACGACGTCGTTTCGCTCCCCGGAGACGAGTCGTCGACTGCTGCGGCGGCGGCAACAGCGGCAGCTGCGGCGATCGCGGCGGCGGAGGGAGAAGAATTGTGGTGGTGGTGATGAGATTTGGTGGTCGGGAGTTGGTGGTTGTGATCGAAAGCGTAGGTGATAACGAGCTTGGTGGGGTCCACACGGCTTCTCTCTACTTGCTTTCTGGCTGGGCAGCCCTTGGAGCTACTACATCGGTAATATCCCCTAAAATAAAATACATTTAAAATAATGATTAAAAAACGTGGGATTGATACAAATATTCCAAGAGAAAAAAGCGTTAAGTTAACGGAAAAGAAGATAAACCCCTTTAGCCAATGACCAAACAAGTCCTCAAATCTCAATACAGCAATGCGATCAATCATTTCTTCTCTTGAAATGAGAATCATCTATTCAACATACGGTCGATCATTTATAAATTGTTTTCTAATAAAAACAGAAAAATTTTAATATAATTTGACAATTTGATTTATCTATGCCGACCAAAAACAAAAAATAATATACATATATATTTATTTATTTATTTTTAAATAATAATAATTCAAGCCTTTCTTATGGCCGCCACTGATCATACGTCCTCGATGTGAAGGGCATCTTTGATTAATTTCGTCATTTCCATTTGTTCAAAATAGAATTTGAAGACCGTAAAAAAAAAAAGGCTTAGCAAAATATGTTCACCAAATTTGAAAACAGCCATCGTGAATTCGGCGTAAATCCAATAATTAGGTAAAGAAAGAAAGAAAAAAAAAAAAGAGATAGAAATGGGCGTGTCGTACACGCCTTGGCGAGAGCGATTGGATAATGAGTACTATCCCAACTACGACAAATAAAAACAAGCGCTTATTAGCAAAAGCCGCCTTTGAGCTAAAATGCGCCCATCCCAATCCAGATCCCACCGTAGCCGGCCGATTAGATTTTTTTTTTTGTTGTTGCTTAAAGACAGCCGGAGTTTTAACACCACAAACAAAATTGAAATCTCAATGACTCCACTTTGCTCGATCAAATTAGCTCAAATTATTATCTCAATGTATCAAAATAAATACAATTTCCCCTTCAATTAGAGCTCATTTATATCGTATTAATGAAATTCATTGAGATTAGGTATCTAAAGAAACCCAAAAAAGAAAAATTACGAAAAATGCCCAATTATGTATTGTCTTGGAGTACCTGGGATAAGGAGAGCCTTTGATTGGCTTTTGGCCGTATTTCCTCCATGCCCACGAATCCGACGGTGGATATGCTTCCCCTTTGCTCTTAGATCCCTCCACGTCGCCGATCGGCACTGACACCACTCTCTTCTGCACGCCCCTTCTACTGTATATATCATACAAAATCCCCACCGTTAAAAACACTCTCAAAAACCCACCCCACCAAACTGAATTTAATCTTACACCAAACAGTAAAATTATCAAAATTGAAAATCTAAAATAAAAAGGGGAAAGAAAATAAAACTGACCTTTTTTTGGTCGGCGGGTCGGCGGCGAGCTTTGAGTCATTGCCGTCGGAGGGAGATTCCGGCTGGCCATCTTCCGACGTGGGCTCAGGATCTTCTTGCTCGGAGACAAATGGGTTAGTACGAACACGGCGGTCCATGGCCAAAAAGTTGTTGAGAGAGAAAAACTCCGGCCGGCAGGTGTTTCTTTATCTGTATGATGACGATCAATCGTGCGGCGTACAGAAGAGAGAGAAAAAAAAAAGAAAGGATTTGGGCGGAGAGAGGGGAGAGGAGTGAGAGAATTAGATGAGGTTTAATACGGGGAGTAGTCATGGTGACAGATTGGCAAACTATGTTTGTTTATTAAGGACGTGCAAGCAAATACGCACTAAATTATAATGTTTTAGTTGAGGATTAAGGGTGAGGGTTTAATTTGCGTACCATCGGGTGCACTGTAAGCTACTGTGGAGTATTGAAATTATTATTAGAATCGGAAACAAAAGCCAAGGCCTTTTGTGTTTTTTTATTATATTATCTACTTAATTTGGTTGTCGTATTGTGTTAATTTCCTTTTCCCAGTTTGAACCAATGCAATCCGGATTACACTCTCACAGTTCACACCGTGACAGAGAAAATTTTAAATAATGCTAATTAATTATTATTATTATTATTATTATTTACGAATAGTTTTTTCTTTATTATTTTGGTAAAAGTTCATCTGTTTGTGTAGAGACTAATTCAAGCTTTGAGGGCGAGTCACTGATTTGCGGCGTTGTTGCTGCATGCAGGAATCAAAATCCTTTAGCCAGGGCCCAAGATGGTTTGGTAAAGGTTTGTTTGGGACAAAAAAGGAAAGAAAGAAATAAAAAAAAAATGATAAAGATGATCAAGGCATGATTTAATTTGTTTTTATTCGATAAAAAATAAACGTTAGAATTAGAAGTTTAATAATTTTATTTTTACTATTGTGTTTATTTATTTTTTAAACTTTAAAAAGTTTCGTTCATAAATTTTGAATTGTATTTTTACTATTATTAGATTAATTTAAAATTTAACTAACATAACAGGTTGTAATTCTACTTAATTATTTGTCATATATTGGGTTAATTTAATCATAATTTATAGGACATGACATGTTAGATTTTAAGTTATTGTTATGGTTGTTCATAATAAAAATTAAATAATATTATACTCTTACCTTGAGAATCGATCGACTAAGAGGCTATGTTGAAGTTTTTTAAAGTTTATAGGTTAAACAAACATAATGTTCAGAATATATAATTTATATTGATAATTTATTAAAAACAGGTTGGACTAACTTATTTATTAAATATATATAATATAAACAAATTAATGTAAAAATTAGGCAGACAAAAGAAAATTTTACTGATCAACACGAAGAATTTGCATTTAAAGGATTAGTTCGCCACCGATAAATATATATATATATATATATATATATATGTATATATTATACATATACATTATATTAAAAGGTGCTATAAGGGGAAAATTTTTAACTTCCTATTTTATTCTTAAAATTTTTAACAATTCCTATTTTATCTTTATATGCACCTTTCGTGTGTTTTCATCACATCCTTTGAGGTATCTTTTTATATTACTTATTATATATTTTTTCTTTATAATATTATAATTTTAATTATTATTGAAGAATACAAATTTAATAAAATAGTATATAATATTTTAAAACATAATTATTAGTACAAGTTCATAATTATGTTTATTTTTTATTTTTACATTCAAGTGAATAATATCTGTCAATAGTAACTTTTTTCTTAAATTGATTTCATCTTTTGTCAATTATGAGTATGTTGCAAATTAATTTTAATTATTATTTTAAAAAAACTATTAACTTTTACTTTAAATTAAAACTACACAATTTCTCGCGACACGTATTTGTGACTAGTGTAAGTATAAGTGGGTATAAGTGGGAACGAGGAGCAAGGCAAAGGAAAGGGGGCGCTTGGAAAAATTCTCCGTTTGCCCTCCCTCAAAACGAGGAATCCTCTCCTCGTTCAAGATGGGTCCCAATTGAGATAATTGACAACCCAAACCCTAATCAAAACATTTACAAACATGGATAACAGAGATATAAACGAAGCTACTAGGTTAAATGTGAACATGGAAAACATTAAAAGACACCACATCAACAAGAATAAGATTGTTTATGTCACATCTAATCTTAACTTGACTAAACAAACCATTTATTTCAATTACAATTCCGTCACAGATTTTTATTAAGTGTCAACCTCAAAATTACTTCGAGTCGGTTTGACATCACTTTTAATTTAATCATTTTTTTATTAAAAAAAATATCTATAAATATATTATTTATATTTTATATTTTTAAAAAATATTTTTTATACTAAATTTATTTGATTACACTACATTCAAAAGCAATATTATTAATTGAAAATAGGTTTTTTTTTCTTATTCTTATTACGTATTTGGAAGAATTTCGATTAATCACTTTTAAGTCATTTTTTCATAATTCATCTCTCTTGTGTTTTTTCAAAAATAATTTTTAAATTGATTCAATTTTTTTTAGTCCATTTTATTTGTGAAGATTTTTTCATAAAATACTGTTGATTTTCTAAAATTACTCCAAAAACTACACTAAACACATTTTAAATTATTAATTTTTTCAAAAGTGCTCATAGAAAAAATGATTTTATTTTAAAAGCATTTTTTTCCATAATTTTTTTCCAAACACACCCTTAAACCTTAATGCAAGTGATATAATCTTACTTTTATCACTTTTATCATGCATAAGAGAGGTTTTTTTTTTGTTTTTTTTTTAACAATATAAATTATAAAAGTATGTGGGAACTGGCAATCCCACACGTTAAGTTAAAATAATTTTTATTAGTTTTATAAAATTGAGATTGTTGAATTCAATAGGCATATTGTGTTACTGTTGGGTTTATTCAAGCTGCATGCAAATGTGCCTAACTTAATGGAAAATTTTGAAGGAGAAAGAGCTCCAATGGTGGCGACCAGAGAAAAAATGGCAATTTGTCATTTAGCTTTGGAAAACGCCACCAACTTGCAGAATTTTACTAAAAAGTCCTACATGACTACGTTTGAACGGTTGGCCAATCACACAGGAATCTTGGCACATGTTGACTTTTTATGAAAAAAATAAAAGAAATTAAATTAAATATTTTAATTTTATAATTATTGGGTACCATTAATTCGTATATATAAATCTCAAAATTATGAATTCCAAGCAGCCAGCGCAAGTGTCCGGTACGAGTGCCAAGTGGGGTTGCCAGTTGAACTACAATATTTATTACGATTTATATGTATCAAAAGTTAAAATTTTAAAAATAATTACTCTCAATTTTATTAATCCACACGTCCGTACTTCTGGAATATATATATATTTATATTGATACATGGTGATCGTAAAAGTGTGAAACAAGAACAATATTGTTAAAAAAAAGTACGGTTAGACATAGATAGGTGGTAATAATGTAAAATAACCACAACAACAATAATAATAACCCGTCCTAGAATGAATGTTGTGACTAAATTAAAAAGATTAAATTTAAATATGTAAGTATTTATTATAATATGCCATGTAGGACAATTTTTAATTTTATGTAATGTTGTTTCACACCTCAATTTTCAATCAAATAATGTTAATAATTGGACGAACTAAATATCGAATTCAACATAGTTAAGGCGATGAAGCACCTATTACCGTTCATAAGGTTGAAGGTTCAAATTTTCTCACTTTCACAATTGTTGAACCTCATAGGAGTTAAAGATAAACATGATTCAAAGTTTTGGTACTGCTAAAATTATAAAAAAACAAAAAAAACCACCCAATTTAACCATAATTATATTTTGACAACATTTCCCTACACAAACCTTTGAAACTTAGCCATCTAAAACCAAAATTTCAAACACTTTAGTTTATTATTTTAGAGTGTGTTTGGGAGTGATTTTGAAATATTTAAAATCACTTTTGTCATGCCCAACTTTAAGTGATTGACTGAGTATGTTTGGAAGTAATTTTGGAAAAAAATGATTTTAGACATTCTAAAATCACTCCCAAACATACTCATTCACCAAAGGATGGAAACTTTTTTTAATGAGGGGCGAAGGCAAAGTGTAAAAGATAGGAAGAGAGCAATTGTACTTTAGATTAAAGAATTATATAAAAAATTAAAATCTTAAAGCTTTATCTCGATCTTGTCCTTCCTAAGTAATTAAGCTTCAAAATTGAAAGATTATATAAAAGTTAAAATGTAAAATTTTTGTTAAATCACGACCCTACTCAAAAACTTAAGATGATAGGTGAAGGTAAATTTAACCATATAAAATTTTTTAAACAATTTTATCTATCTATTCCTACCTGAATCCAATCATAATTTTTAAAATATGTTGCTAATGTTATGCTCCAAGTCGCAAAAATATAAAATTAATTTATTAATAGCACATTGTCACATTTTTAAATGAGAACTAGGAAGCTTCAACCTCCCAACAATATTTAAAACAACTAAACTTCATTCTAGTTTAATGGTTAAAATATTTGTATTTCATTTTATGGGAGACAGATTCGAATCTTCACTTTTTAATCTAAATATGGAATATTCTAAAAAGTACCCATTTAAAACAAAAATTTAAGACATTTCTTTTACCATAATTCCTACAAATTTGAGATTGTCGACATTTCAAGGAGAAGAATATTTTTATTCTTGGTTAAAAGAATCAAGTGGTATTTCCGGAAGCAATTCTTTGCCAATCAAGGTATTGTAGATTCTTTTAAGTAATTTTTCAAAAAAAAATAAAAAAAATTTAAAGTAATTGAGCTTTTTTTGGAGGGTATTTTTATTAATTGCATTCCAATTATCTTTCCCTTTATGATTCTATCTAATGATGTCGTTCAAATCAAGAGATTCCCAATCAACGTAAGCATTGTAGAAAAAATATAAATAAATAAATAAATAAATAAAAACAGGGGAGAAAGAGTAGAGGAGATGGGTTTTAAGAATTATATTATTTTTTGTTTAATATATTATCAAATAAAACCATTTTCTGTCTGACTTCTTCCGCGGCCTATTTAATGCTCATCAATTATTGTTAATATAAAATTAAAATAATATTAATGAATTTAAATAGATCGAATGGATTTTTGCAATCCAAATGGAAATGATAACAAATGGTGGAGATAAGATATGTTAATTTAATTTCTTAATATAATTTTAATATTTTGGTCAGAGATAAAAGTTGACCGATTCTTATTCTAAGTTAACTTCTTTGTTTTAGATAGATGGCCATTTTCACATTTGAGCTGTTTGAAAAAAACCAACCACTGAACAAATCAATGACTATTTATAAACTATGCTTTATTTTGACATAGTTGATGTTATTTAGGTTAGAATAATCGATTTTTCTTTGGGTTAACGTGGTTCTT
>JAOANK020000003.1:1238265-1250323 GCA_026257165.2 Telfairia occidentalis
GAGAGGGAGAGGGAGAGGAAGAGAAGAGAAGAGAGGGAGAAAAGAGAGAGGAGGAGAAAACGAAAAGAAAGAGAGAACGAGAGAACGAGAGAGAGGGAGAGGGAGGAAAGAGGGAGGAGGAAAACGAAAAAGAAAGAGAGAGAAAGAGAAAAGAAAAAAAAAGGTAAAAGAATCAAAAAAATATTAAATCATAATTTTTTTAAAATTATAATTATTACACTTAAAACAGCTACACACTGCATTGTGCAGTGTGCAGCGACTACGCTGCTTTTTTTTTTATTTTAAAAAAATGATATGAAGAAAAGTCGGTCGATCGGTCAGAAAAAATTTCTTCTGCCACTCCGACCGACCAACCAGTCGGTTTTGTATACGAAAAAATCAACACCGACCGAACTTCTTATAAAACCAACCGACCGACGTCAATTCGGTTGGTTTTGGTCGATCGGCTCGGTTTATCGGAGTACTTTGATCACCCCTAGTAGTTAATATAGTTTATATGTTTATGATTTTACATATGAATATAAAAGAATATATACATGGTTGTTTAGGGTTTTACATAAGAGAGACAAAAGAATAATACTTTTTTTTTTAATCTTTTCCTCCTGAGTTCTCACAATACTAAACAAAAAATTAGGGTTAGAGTTTGAAAATATTGAGGAATTGCATCAACTCCTCCCGTATATGTTACATTAAAGAGAGAAAACGATCATGTACTATGGTAGATGAGTGTACTAGTATGAGAGTGACCTCAATAAACCAAATGCTTTTACCGACAAATTTAAAACTTAAGGGTTTAAGGTGAAAATTTTAAAATGACAAGGGCATAATTGAAGCCAATATATCCCTATTATTGTTTAATGACATTAATTTTATATAATTAACTTAACTTTTTTTTTTAGTTCAACAATTTTGATGTAGAGATTAAAATATATCTAACTTTTATGATTGATGTATAATGTCTTAACTAATTGAATTATGCTCAAATTGACGTAATTTATCTAGTATACATAATTTTAATTTCAATTGAATGCATGTTACTTTAAAAGTTTTAATTCAGTATGAAAAATATAATTGATTAGAAATTATCGCCAATGATTTAAATTCTAGTTTACTTCCAAGTACTCCTACCTTTCTTAAGATTATTTTGAAATAAAAAACAAATTATGTGAAACATATAATAACTTTATGATGATTTGAATTTATCAAATCATAAATCAAATCGTGGATAATTAAAAGTGACATATAAAAAGCCGGTGAGATTATATTTTAAAAATAAAAATGGAGCGCAATTCAATCGGTTAAGACACATATTCTCAATAAGAAAATTTTAGTTCTGAATCTTCACCCCACATACTATTAAACTAAACAAATTTTATTATTTTTTTTGTACCCACTGGATAATGCAGAAAGCAAATAATGTCCATTAATTCAATTTTGCCTCTTCAGACGATTAAAAGCTAACTCTACGCATGAAAAAAAATGAAAAAAAAAATGAAAATAGAAAATATTAAAGTGCCCCTTGAAATGATGGAAGGCCATTGGCTCTTTTTTGATTTACACTCGTTTTTAATCACCACATAAAATACCAATTTTGTACGTAGGATTTTCTTACAAAGAAAAAAAAAAAGCATGCATTGATATTGTTATTGTCTTTTCGAATTAGGAAAAAAAATGAAGATACCTTTGATTTTTCAAGCTCCGTATTTATTTTTTACTTTTAAGTATTTAGTTTCATAATACATTTTAATATACTTGATAAGGTCTTATATTTATCTACAATATGATCATTCTTTTATAAATAATATTTATCACGTAATTTAATTAATTATCGAATTATATTTCACATACATGGTGTGATATAAATTTTATTTAGGTAGATAATTATATTACAAAGATTATTACATATGTAATTAAAATGCATCACAATATAATTATTCTACCTTTATAATGAAAATAAGTATATTTTTTTTTTGAAACATTTGATCGTGAGAGTTATGTTTTTGTTTTTTTTTAGTTCAACAACTTGTGGAGGTGGAAGGATTCGAATCAATGACTTCTTGATCAAGAAGATAGACCTTTAGGTTTTAATCAGTTGAATGAGATGCTCGGTTTGGCCATTTGATCATGGAAGTTAATCTCTCTATTGTTCATGCATTATATTATACTTTAAATTCATGTAACTTAATTTTGCAAGCAATTAATGTTGAGAAAATCGATAAATATGTTTTTTTTTTGTTCTCTATGATAATATGATATTATCTTTTTTTTTTTTTTTTCAATATTTCATCTAAATTATGTTAAATTAGTTGCTCCTCTTCAAATATGTTTCATATCAATAATAAAAATATCGTTCTAGAGCAATTGATTCTTTTTCGTTTCTAATGGGACTTTGATCCCACACACATTATATTCTACAAAGTGTTGATTGATAATAATGAAGTTTCCAAAGCATTTGGATGTATATTAAAGTGATAGTGAATTTGAGTTATTGATAAAAGTATTGATAAAAAAAAAAAGATAGGAATTAAGAATATATGGGATTCCAAAAAACATAAGGCATTGTTAATATAGGGGGAAAAAAAAAGCAAAGGTGCTTATAATCTCAAAAGCACCCACTTATGAAAAAGCAAAATATTCACTTATTTCTTTACCACTCATAAGAAGCAAAAAGGAATTATTATGTAAAAGCTTTGTTATTTATATACATCAAGGAATAGAATCTCTCATACATGATATAAGTATAGAGAGGAATTTTTCTTTTTCTTGCACTATTTTGGTTTAATGACAGAATATCCAAAATTTGATGCTTAGCATGATTCCACACGTGTTTGAATTTTGTTGATTAAAATTAAATAAATTTAATTGATTCGATGAAAAATTATATGTTAACTTGAAAAATAATGCTCCTACTTTGAGGTTATTTTGGTCACTCGAATTTCTACCATTTGCTTAAATGTTAATACTATAATTATGTTGAAATTATATGGTTTTCTAAAAAATTAAAACAAATTAAGTAGACATGAGTTTAATTTGTCAATTTGAATCTAATTGAGTGGATAAAGTTTTTATTTTCATCTCAAAAGTTAATGATTCAAACCATTTCCTCACAATTTTTGTTGAACTAAAAAAAAAAAAGAAGTTTGATTTGTCACACACTTATTGCATTTTTTTTTTATATAGATTTAATCTCATCTCCTTCATTTGCAGTATTATTGTGTGCATATAAAAGTTAAGAACGTTTAATTTGGTTTTTAAACTTTGTTAGAGTTTTTTTAAAGGTTAAGTTAGAAAGTTAATCGTTCAATGTTTAGAGTCATGTCGCCAAACCAAGTATACTAGTTAAAGATATATCTCCCTGACTAAAGAGATTGTGAGTTTGAATCTCCTATCTGCACATGTTGTTGAACAAAAAAAAAAATGTTTAACGTCATTTCTACCTGATTTATATATTTAATTTTTTTTTTAAATAGACTCATAAATTTTGAATTTTGTGTCTAATCATTTTGACTGATTAGTTTAGTGCTTATGCCACCTTACTCTGAAAATAATTAGTGCTCATGCCACTAAAAAAAAATTGAACCTACTTGAAATTAATCAGTCAAATATCTAAAATGATACAATAATCTACTTATTATATAAGTGCTAAATTTATTGACATGAAATTAAATGTTAAACATTTCCTGAAATTTTTTTAAAACATGAAAACTAAATTTTTCTTTAGTTAAATTACAAAATTAGATTGACTCAACCTTTAAAAAAAAAAAATAAATTTATACAAATTTAAAAATTTAAGAACTAGAATTAAAAAAAAAAAACCAAAATCATAATTTAATAATAAAAAAAAGTTGGAAATTATAACCCTTAGTAAATCTAAATTTGAGCGAGGTTGATTTTTCCCTAAAATTTTGTTACCTCTGTTAATTTCACATTGAAAGGGCATTTTTTCATGCTACCATGAATCCGCATATTCGTTTCCGTATTAAATGCAAATGCTACGTGTCACAATTCTAAGCACATTTCTTAATAAAACATAAAAATTAACTTAAAAAAAAAAAAGTTCAAAAGCCACGTCACCAGTCATCTGTGTATTGTGTTGACGGCCTTTACCAAACAAAATTAAAGAAATAAAAGAAAGTTCAAAGAAAAAAAAATAATTAATTTTGTAAATGAAAAATAGTGGAGGTCGTTAATGCTGATTGATATAGAATTGTAATGGGAAAACGAAGACGAAAAGGATAAAGGAAAAGGATTTGTACGTCTATAAATTGGAAGCTTCAAACAGGAGTCTCGCTAAAACTCTCCCTTTTGTCACTTAGTTTCTCTGCTCGTGATTGAGGCCTTTCGAAGGTGGTCTTCTTCTTTTCCGCCTCTTTCTCGTGTGAAGATCATAAGCTCTTTTCTGTTCTGGTAAGGGATCTTCTTCCATCGGGGATTGTATTTTTTTTTTTTTTTTATAATATGATTTGTGTTGCCGATCATCACGGGCTTTCACTTTACTGCTTACTTTTCTTTTCTCTTTTTCCCCTTTGGTTTTAATGTTTCCTTATTTGGTTACATTGTGTTTTGTATATTTGGCTATTGCTGATTCGTGGTTTGGGGGATTGGATTTGTGAATAAAGGGCGGAGCATTGGAGAAGTAAATGGCGGCACCTAAGAACTTGGAGAAAATGGCTTCGATTGATGCTCAATTGAGGCTTCTTGCACCGAGTAAGGTGTCGGAGGATGATAAGTTGGTGGAATATGATGCTTTGCTGTTGGATCGCTTTCTGGATATTCTTCAGGATCTACATGGGGAGGATCTCAGAGAAACTGTAATTTTCTCATTACCTGATATTGAGTTTATTCGTTCTGGTTTTTTGCATTTCGATTTTCTGAATTTGGGTTATACATGTTGATGTGGAGATTCAATCGTGATGTTTCTGCACTAATTAATTTTGGGGACGAAATCATTGAATGTGGTGGGGAAGTTGATGATTTGAGTATTTGTTTTTTGTTTTGTGATCTCGTGGATTAGGTTCAAGAGTGCTATGAATTTTCGGCCGAGTATGAGAGGAAGCGTGACCCTAAGAAATTGGAGGAACTTGGAAATGCTTTAACGAGTTTGGATCCTGGGGACTCTATTGTTGTTGCAAAATCCTTTTCCCATATGCTTAATTTAGCTAATTTAGCCGAGGAAGTTCAGATTGCCTATCGGAGGAGGATAAAGTTAAAGAAAGGTGGCTTTGCTGATGAGGCTAATGCTACAACGGAGTCAGATATCGAAGAAACCTTCAAGAGGCTTCTGCAGTTGAATAAGTCCCCTCAAGAAGTATTTGATGCTTTAAAAAACCAGACTGTCGATTTGGTCTTTACAGCCCATCCTACTCAGTCTGTTCGTAGATCTTTGCTTCAAAAGCATGGCAGGTTCGTTCCCCTTGTAACTTGATGTTTAGTCATTAGTAGAGTTGCAAGAAAGAGAGACGATCCTCTGGGTATATATCTAGTTTGTTTTATTTATGTACTTTGCAAGAGGAGTACAATTTAAGTATTTTTCAGAACAGGGACATCGTTTGTTTGTCTAAGATTGCTCTTGATTTTATATGTTTTTCCAGGATAAGAAATTGCTTGACTCAGTTGTATGCAAAAGACATTACTCCCGATGACAAACAGGAACTTGATGAAGCTCTGCAACGGGAGGTATGTTCATGCTGTAATCGGGAGATTGTTTCTTCATATTTAAGAGTCATTAGTCAATGTCGGAGCTCAACACATATAAAAGTTGGAAGATAATTCCTTGAGGCCGTTTTTTCTGACATCTTATTTGTCTCTTCGCATGCAGATTCAAGCTGCATTTCGTACCGATGAAATCCGGCGAACTCCTCCAACGCCACAAGATGAGATGAGAGCTGGAATGAGCTACTTTCATGAGACAATCTGGAAAGGTGTACCTAAATTCTTGCGCCGGGTGGATACTGCTTTGAAGAACATAGGAATTGATGAACGTGTTCCTTACAATGCTCCTCTTATTCAGTTTTCATCTTGGATGGGTGGGGATCGTGATGGTATGTTTATCACAGCCAGCCATCCTTTTTAACCAGACCATTAATTAACAGTGCATGCTGAATGGCACAGTTGTTTTAGTTTTCTCGACTCTTCAGATCTACAAACACTTTTCAAATGATCACATGTATATGCTTTCTTGTTCCATAATGGTTCAGCACAGCCACTAATCCCATGATTCTCTCACTGTCAAAGATGTTCCTCGATAAAAAAAAAATGTTATACTTGTTTCTAATGCATATACTTTCTGCAGGAAACCCCAGGGTTACACCAGAAGTAACAAGGGATGTCTGCTTATTGGCTAGAATGATGGCTGCTAACTTGTATTTTTCCCAAATAGAGGATCTTATGTTTGAGGTATAAGCAATTAAAATTTCAAGGTCCAATTAAATTTTGCAGTTTCAGGTTCAAATGAAGTTTTCTTAATTAACCAATCATGTTTGAAAATGTATTTTCTTGCGGATTTTAGTTTGTTGAGTTTCTCTTCCATTATTTTGCACTCACATTCTGTCCTTTGTTTTCAATTCCTCCATTTTCCAGTTATCTATGTGGAGATGCAGTAACGAGTTACAGAACCGTGCTGAAGAACTTCATAGGTCCTCAAGGAAAGATGCAAAGCACTACATAGGTATATAAGATTTTGTTTTAAAATTGAACCACATTTTAAGGTTTTGGTTTAGACTTCATTTTCTGAAACCTTAAAAAGTATGTTTCATACTTTATGAATTCTTTTACTTAAAACTACTTAAGATATCAGTATATTACAAAAAATTGACTACATGCTTCAACATTATTTATTGGCATGGTTTGATCGGTCTAAATCCAGCATCATGACTTCACTGACCTTAAGTGGCTTTTCACATTTTCTGGGTGCAGAGTTTTGGAAACAAATTCCTCCAAATGAGCCCTACCGTGTTATTCTTGGTGATGTACGAGACAAGTTATATAATACACGTGAACGCTCTCGTCATTTATTAACTAGTGGAATCTCTGAAATTCCCGAAGATACCACTTTCACCGATGTTGAGCAGGTTTTTCCTTACACTAAAAGAATGTTTTAAATTTCCAAGCTAATGATTTAAATGTTAAGAGCAATTACTTACGTATTTTTAGATTCTATGGTACTCCAGCAGAATGATCTATAAATTCTTTATTTTGTCAATTCAAATATATCATATAATGATCACAGTGAGCAAGAATGCTCATTCAAATTGACATCTTCTAGAATTTGATAGTAATGGGTTCATAAATGTTCTTGAAAAATTAAATGCATTATAGCCAAAGCCATACCTTTTACTAGAATAGTAGCATTTAAAATTTGAATGAAATAATCATTGTGCATTTTTCTTCTCCCCTTTTGCTAGTGCTGACATGTTTTCTTTTTCCCCATAGTTCCTGGAGCCTCTCGAACTCTGCTACAGGTCACTCTGCGCCTGTGGCGATAGGTCAATTGCAGATGGGAGCCTTCTTGATTTCTTACGGCAAGTTTCTACATTTGGGCTTTCACTTGTGAGACTGGATATCCGGCAAGAATCAGACAGGCACACTGATGTCATCGATGCCATCACTGATTACTTGGGCATTGGTTCATACAAAGAATGGTCCGAACAACAAAGGCAAGAATGGCTACTATCTGAACTCAGTGGCAAACGCCCTCTTTTTGGTCCCGATCTTCCCAAGACCGAAGAAATTGCTGATGTTCTCGACACCTTCAATGTCATTGCAGAGCTTCCTTCAGATAACTTTGGTGCCTACATTATCTCAATGGCAACAGCACCATCTGATGTGCTTGCTGTTGAGCTTCTACAACGTGAATGTCATGTACAGAAGCCATTGAGGGTTGTCCCATTATTTGAAAAACTTGCTGACCTTGAGGCTGCTCCTTCTGCTATGGCTCGTCTCTTTTCAATTGACTGGTACAGAAACCGAATCGATGGTAAGCAAGAAGTCATGATCGGGTACTCCGATTCAGGGAAGGATGCTGGCCGTCTCTCTGCTGCTTGGCAGCTATATAAGGCCCAAGAAGAACTCATCCAAGTGGCAAAACAATATGGAGTTAAGCTCACAATGTTCCATGGCCGAGGAGGAACGGTTGGCAGAGGAGGGGGACCTACCCACCTTGCTATATTATCTCAGCCCCCCGATACTATTCATGGTTCACTACGTGTCACAGTTCAAGGTGAGGTTATTGAACAATCTTTTGGGGAGGAGCATTTATGCTTCAGAACACTTCAGCGTTTCACTGCTGCAACCCTCGAGCACGGCATGAATCCACCTGTTTCTCCAAAGCCAGAATGGCGGGCTCTCATGGGTGAAATGGCTGTTGTTGCTACAGAAAAATATCGCTCCATAGTTTTCCAGGAACCCCGTTTTGTCGAATACTTCCGCCTTGTAAGTACACTTATCTTAGCCATACAATTTATGAACAGATATATGGGTGCTGCAGTTTGATGATTTGCAATTGTCTACGTCTATTAGAGCAGAAGAATAATAATCATTACTCTTATGTGTAGTTCGAGAAAGGATTCTTAGTCCATCACTTACTCTTGCATGACTATATTTTTGCCTCATGTTTGTTTTGGGGACCTATTTGCAAGCTGACTAGCCTCCTTACGGTTCCAAATATTCAGTTACTTCTTTTGTCAATTAGAATAATCATGTTCAGAAATTAATTATTTTTCATTTCTTTAAATGTGCAGGCAACTCCAGAGTTAGAATATGGTCGAATGAATATCGGTAGTCGTCCATCAAAGAGGAAGCCAAGCGGAGGCATCGAATCACTGCGTGCAATTCCATGGATCTTTGCTTGGACGCAGACAAGGTTTCATCTACCAGTGTGGCTTGGTTTTGGAGCAGCATTTAAATATGTCATTGAGAAGGATGTGAAGAATCTTCACATGCTGCAGGAGATGTACAGTCAGTGGCCATTCTTTAGAGTCACTATTGACTTAGTTGAAATGGTGTTTGCCAAAGGAGACCCCGGCATTGCTGCTCTGTATGACAAGCTTCTTGTGTCGGAAGATCTATGGTCGTTTGGAGATCGATTGAGGGTTAACTATGAAGAAACTAAGCACCTTCTCCTTCAGGTACTGTACATATGCTTTCTTCTAAAATATTTGAAGCTTGTACAAGCAACTAACTGAGTAGTTTGCTGTTAAATTTTCAGGTAGCTAAGCACAAGGATCTCCTTGAAGGAGACCCCTACTTGAGGCAGCGACTCCGTCTTCGTGATTCATACATAACCACCCTTAACGTTTGCCAAGCGTACACATTGAAGCGGATTCGTGATCCCAACTACAACGTGAAAGTTAGACCTCATCTGTCAAAGGAATACCTTGAATCAAGCAAATCTGCTGCAGAACTTGTGAAGCTCAATCCCAAGAGCGAGTACGCGCCTGGTTTGGAAGACACCCTTATCTTAACGATGAAGGGTATCGCTGCCGGTATGCAGAACACTGGTTAAGAGGCTATATTACCGTGTCGGTGCTTCGTCTACGCTCGTTTTTCCCCATATACATACATGTATATTGGTTGTGCTGCTGAGCTCTTTGGCCAGCCTCTAATTAGTCTCTTTACAATAACTTATGCAACAAGAACTTTTGGCTTTGTAATAGGTGAAAAATATCGAGTATCAGTCTTTTTTTCCATCTGATATGTGTTTCGGCTCCTTATTTTCTCCATAAATGCATTGACAGTGTTATTTACAAGTGACGAGAGTCACTGAATTCCAGAGATAAATACGATGGAAAATAGCTTCCAATAAGTTCATCTAAATGTTTCTCTCTCTTCAAACTCAATTTCTCATCATCATCTTTTAAGTGAAAGATTATCAAAATTTTAGTTATGTGGGAATTTAGAAAATGTTTATTTATCCTCCAACTCAATTTCTCATAACCATTGTTTTGAGTATCAAATTTTGAGCTCCATTGCAGAGGAGCTTAGAAGATAAAGTGAAACTATAATCAATGTTTGAAAGAGTTTCCATGTCATATTATATTCAATTTCCAATCATAATAATAGTCAAATAATAAAAAAAAGGGTTTCTTTTTTTTTTTTTCTGAAGAAAAATGTAAACCAGAAAATGATAACATGATCCACCAATGCCGCTGTTTCATGTGCATCCATTTGCCCATGTTATTATTCCAGCTTCAACATGCTACTGAACTATACAATATAATCAATAAATTAGAATATACATTAAGTCAACCCATTGTTCATAAAGTTTAAAGATTGAGTCCGTTTGATTATATCCTAAAAATTAAGATAAGAAAACAATAATGCAAGAGTTTATTCGTTGAAACGAACTTATTAAACAGTGTGAAGGAGACAACTTATTGAAAACTTGGCTTAATTTTCACTTTGTTTAAAATTTTAAACAGCCCACTAAAGAAATCTCTCCCTATATGGAATTAATAGAAAAATAAAGGGTCGGTGGCTGAAATTCATTAACTTAGAAAATAAAAAGAAACACAATTTTTCTGCACACTCAGAAGCAACATTACCTATATATAAACTCAAGCTCTGGCTCTGCTTCTCATACATATTTTTCTAAACTTGAAAGAGAAATTTGACCTTTGAGAGTTCATTTTCTTTCATTTTCCCCCACAGAAAACCAACCCATAATATGACGGTTTGCAAACTTGGATCCTCTCTTTTCTTTTCGTGTTCAATTTTATTTATTTATATATATATATATATATCTAAGTTTGTTAATTTCTTCAGACTTTGGAACTTCGAGTCCATATGGATTGCCCTGGTTGCGAAAGCAAAGTTCGAAGTTCACTCCAAAAATTAAAAGGTTAGGGTCAGCTTCATAGAATTCTCAATACTTTCAAAACTTTGGTCTAATACTTTTATTTATTTTTTGTTCATTTTAACTTTAAACGGTTCCATATTAAGCTTTGTTCCCAAAGTACCGTTATCCTTTCAAAAGTTTTAATAACATCGTTCACTTTTTAAATTGTTTCAAAAATACTTTTAAACGTTTTGGTTAGAAGTGACAAAAAATAATATGACAATTGACTTGTTGATGGATGGAGTGTCATTATTTGTCTGTTAAAAGCCATATAAGTCATTCTATCATTACTCAACTTAAAAATAGCTTAACTAGTTAAGAGATATATCATCGACTAAAATGTTAGAGGTTCACTTCACCCCATATGTTGTTAAACTAAAAAAAGAAAAATGGTAAAATATATTTTACCATTTAACATGTCATTAATCATATCACTTTTCGTCACTTCTTCTAATAGAAATATTCTTTAAAGATATTTTTGAAATAATTTAAAAATAAAATATATAATCAAAGCTTTTAAAAGGTAAAAATATTTTCGAAACAAAGTTCAAAGCAAAAAAAAAAAAAATGTGTTTTACATAATTTAACCATTTATTTATATATTTTTGTAATAAGCTAATTTTGTTAAACTCAGGGGTGGACAACGTAGAAATCGACATGTTGTTACAGAAGGTGACGGTTACCGGGTGGGCGGATCAAAAGAGGGTTCTGAAAGCGGTTCGAAAAACCGGGCGTCGAGCGGAACTATGGCAGTTACCCTACAACCCGGAGCACGATAACTCCAGTGATCCCTATCCCCAGCACCAATTAAATGGGCCCATTCCAAATTTCTATGGGCCTCAGCCCACTTCTTCTTACAACTATTATAAACATGGTTACGATAATCACGATCAGGCCCACCATCATAACTACTCCACACATTCCAACATCTTCGGCCGCCAGACTGGCTCCGTTTTTAGTGACGATAATGTCCATAATTGCTCCATTATGTGATTAATTAATTAATTACTTGCTTAAGGATTTAAATCCTCTCTCTTTGTTTTTCAATTCACTTGTATAATTTTTCTTCCTTTCTTTCTCTTGATTTACATTAATAATCTACTACCCCTTAAATTTTCAAAAACTTAAATAATTTTTTGTTATCATATGTGTGTGTGTATATATATATATATATATTTCATGATGTTCGAGTGAATGAGGATATATGAATGTTAAACCGAGCAT
>JAOANK020000003.1:1250423-1261102 GCA_026257165.2 Telfairia occidentalis
TTTTTTGTTATCATATGTGTGTGTGTATATATATATATATATTTCATGATGTTCGAGTGAATGAGGATATATGAATGTTAAACCGAGCATAACTCAACTGATTAAAAACATATCTTTCTAACTAAGAGGTCATGGATTCGAATCCCTCCACCTTCACATCAATAAACTAACGTCTAATATTATTTTATGTAATTTAAACATGTATGTGGTAAACATACAGATTGATTATGTTTAAAAATAACCTATACGGTCTATAGTTTATAGATAAGGTTGAGTACCTTATCCTAGTAGCACTATTGGATACAACCCACTTTGTAATTGTTACAAGAGTTGTAAAGTGAAAACATAACAAAAAGAATGTTTTTGCAGTTGAAACAATGAAAATAAATGTGTTCAGATTAAAGTAACATGCTATTTTTTCTAACATAGAATGCTAAAGCAAAAAAATTGCAAGAATGAATCACACAACAATAGTCTTCGAAATCCTTCCAGATTTTCCAACACATGTTGTTGAACTTAAAAAAAATGAGGGTATATGAATGAATTGACGCCACGTTTGAATGAGAGCGATGTCTTAAGGTTGTGCACGACATGGTTAAGTAAGGTTTAAAAGAATTAATAGTTGTTATTTATACCAACTTGATCAATGAACCTTCTTTAGTGGCCCAATCACAAAGATTATAAAATGAAGCGTGCTTAGTTTAATGCATCAGTCCTATGTTGGGTGCATCCTGATAATTTTTTAGGAACTATATGAGTGTGAATAAAACATACTAGTATCGCTTAAATTAGGCAGTTGGTGCGACTAGAGTCGTAGGCAAATGTTGGTGTCACACTACATATATATATAGTAGAAAAGGATCTCAAAATTGATAGTCAAACGAGAAAATAAACACAAATTCAAACCACAAAGCCACACGTATCTAACAAAAAAAGAACAATAAGACTAAAACAATGCTAATAACTCACAAACCGCGCGAGTAAGTTGGAGAAATCATGAGAAAAACTAAATCATACAAGTATCACGTCAATCTAAATTTGAAACAAATGAATATATTAAAAGCCTATCGAATGTTATATGACTAATATAATAAAATTTATGGTAAAATATAGAATTCCATGTAGTTTAAGGCACACTTTCTATTATTTGAAATTGCATTTCTTTTTACCTATTTTGGAATCAAATTATAATAATGTACCCTTTCTTACTAACATCCTAAATAAAATTAATGGTAAATGTAAATGTCTACCACAATCCCGTACATCAAAAAATTAAAGAAAATATTGTTCAAATTATTGTTCGTGGTTTTCTCAAAAAAAAAAAAAAAAATTATTGCTCGTGGTGTTAGTGAAAATAGTGTATATATATATATATATATATATACATATTATATAATTGGAGAATCACTTGGATAAAATGACATATATTTGTAGAGAGCTCGATTTTTTGCTTAAATTTGTAATATTTAAATGATTATTGAATCGTTCCTCTTGTCTTTTAATCGAGCTTAATTTTGTATAAAATTTTATTTTTATAAAAATTTCAAGAGCAATTTTGCTTCTAGAATCTTTCCATGAGATCCAACTAAATTTCTCTAGCAGAGTACGAGAACAAAACACTGGTAGAGTCTTTGATGAAAGAATTTAGGATCCACATAATTACAACGCTATTGCAGATAATCCATGAATTCAGAAAGATTACCAGTAGGTCGAGAAATCGTGCCATCAACGTAACCTAACTTGTTCTTGACCGTAAGTGTGATAATCATCGAGCTGCTCCAAGACGTGTAGTTTTCATCCGTGAGCAAATTAGAAATGAGGACAAGGCTCGTGCAAAATATGAATTGATGTAGTTGGCAAGGGGAGCTTGAAGAGCCGAAGAATATGACGAAGAAAAATGAGGAGCTTCGTCGTCAGCCACAATGAAAAAAACAAAGAAATGTTGCGAAAATTTAGGAAACGTGTAAAAATACTTCTAATACTATATTAAATCAGATGTTGTCTCAAGTATATTCATCAAAAGTTAGGCCCATATGTATAGACCAAAGCATAGAAGTAGAGTTTAGTTATAACAAGCCAACAACTTGTACTAATTATTTAACCAAGTAACTAACATGTTGATTAAGCCTAATACATTCATCTTGTGCTTTAATCGGGATTAATTTTGTACACTGCTTTATTTTTGTTGAAATTAATAAATTTTAAGGAGTTTTTTTGGGGTTAAAATGAGCTATGAAATTAGCAGAAATTTAACATAGAGTAAAACTCGCAACATTTAATTAAGTTTAGTGTTGAAAATTAAAAAATTAGTTTGAAAAGTGATATAAATTGTCAAGTACAGGTGTAAAAATCGATTAAAAAAAAAAAGAAAAACAATAAACGTTATGGGGCCATAAGCTTAAATTCAAAGCGGGCCCAGCATTTATGGTGTTGGGCTTTGAGTGCAACCTACGACCAAGTAAACTTTGGGTTTCAGAAATACTCATCAGATTTTTGTCCAATTGTATCCTCGGAGACATTTTTCCGTCTGGTTTTGAAAACGAATCATTATATCGTGTTTGTTCAAATTTACTTCATTTTGAGAGAAATTTTGTTGTTTTAACTCAATAGATTTGAAATAATTATATGTCAAATACGATCATTAAGTAGAAAATGATTGTCAAACCGAGTATAGCTCAATTAGTTAAAAGTATTTTTTTTTGACCAAGAGGTCGTGAGTTTAAATTCTTCTATATTACATGTTGTTAAACTAAAAAAAATAAAAAGTAGAAAATGATTCGTTAAAACCAAAGTAGTTCTGATTTAAAAATTAAATTTTATCCATTTCAAGAAGACAAGAGCACACTTGGGAATTTAAAATTTTAAGCACCTAACAAAACAAGCACTTATTGGTCTGGGATAGAATTGGAATTTCATCAATTACGAGGGTTTTTTTTTTTCTTATGAAAATCGCCTTTATTTATTTTTATTTTTTAATAGGCATTAAATTGACTCTGCAAAATTTAAGACCGTCAATTGGCAATTGGTGGACTATGAAACGTGGCAATCATTGATTGGTTGAGGGAGGAAGGTTTTTTCTCTTCGCATTATTAACAAATAATTATGAAGGTACACGTGGCACCAGACTATTGGGGAGAAATTTCAGGGAATTATCTCTAATACGCGGCTAAATTAGATGTCAATTTCCAGAGACCAGAATCTTTTTGAACAGCGAAGAAGAACAAATATAAAGACATAATTATTTTAAGAATAGTAATAAAAATACATAGATATTTATTACATATATATAATTAGCCAAGAAAGTAATTTCAAGGTGATATTCTCCTGATATTGTTGGTTTCTCCAATTCTGTGGGTCTGACTCTGCCTCTCTCTTTTCGAGCCAGAACCACCAAAAAACCCACACTGTATAGCAAACCCTAATTCTTTGGTCTCAGATCGGCCATGGCTTCCTCTAAAGAACGCGAGAACTTCGTTTACATCGCTAAGCTCGCCGAGCAGGCCGAGCGTTATGATGGTTTGCAGCATCTTCTTTATTTTCTATGATTTTTGTTTGATTTTTATGCGTATGCGTATACTTTGTTATTTGTGTTTTACTTCTGGGTCTGTGATCAGATCGCATTTCTCTTTGTTTGTGTGATATGTTTGATTTTGTTTGCCATCGGTGTTTATGCTTGTTGTGCTCGGATTTGAAGCGCGATCGGTTACCTTTGTATGTAATGTTTTCGGGGTGTTTGTTCTGTTGAGTGTTTATGTTTCTCCGTTTACACGATCTATTTGAAACTTGAGGAAATTTACTTTGCTTGAGATTCTACTACATTTCTTCAGTTTAGGTTCTCGAGCAACATTTTTCTCTTGATCTATCGTTTTGTATTGATGTCTAACTTATCTGTTCGATTTAATTGAAAGTACTTTTTTTTGCAAGTTTTTCGGTCGTCACTCGTTAGCTTGTTAGCTAATACTTCACTCTTACACAGACAACTTGGACATCATTTTATCTGTAAGCACAAACCAAATTGAAGTTTCTGCTTGTTCTGTCTCTGCTCGTCGACAGCCAAATTCTGATTGTGGTTGGTTTTGGGTGATAGATGGTGATTCTGATTTTTATTTACGTTGTTCATCCCTTTGTTTTCATAGAAATGGTGGATGCAATGAAGAATGTCGCCAAGCTTGATGTTGAATTGACAGTCGAGGAAAGAAACTTACTCTCTGTTGGATACAAAAACGTGGTTGGTGCCAGAAGAGCCTCATGGAGGATTTTATCATCAATAGAGCAGAAAGAAGAAGCTAAAGGAAATGAAGCAAATGCAAAACGCATCAAGGAATACAGACAGAAGGTTGAATTGGAGCTCTCTGGTATTTGTAATGATATCATGACAGTGATTGACGAGCATCTTATCCCCGCAGCTTCAGCTGGGGAGTCGACAGTGTTCTATTATAAGATGTGAGTGTACTTCTAGCTTATGCATTAATGTTTAGGTGCTTGACTACTGGACACTGACGATATTTAGCCATCCTACATTGCAGGAAAGGAGATTATTATCGCTACCTTGCAGAATTTAAATCTGGTAATGAGAAGAAAGATGCAGCTGATCAATCGATGAAAGCATATGAGGTCGGTATATAGTTTTTTTCCTTTATTTTCATATGAATTGTGTGCTTCTAGCCTTCTACTCTTTATCTTGTTATATTATATTCATCTCCATCTGTCTCTCTCTAGGTTGTGTTGATTGATTGCATTGTCCCCTTATATTATACTGAACAAGTTTGTATTTTTCTGTTCAACGTTCTGAATTTGTCTGGTTTATCATATCAATATATGCCATGCATTTTCTAAGGTTTACCACTATTTTATATATTCTTCTAGCAGTAGCCTGGATGATAATTGAGATAATTACATGCATCAATTCCTTTTGAGAGCATACTGGCATCAAGATTTGCTTTTGCTTTCGGTACCACCTTCTCTTTTCTGATCGTAGAAGAAAACACATTAACAGATCTTCTCTTTTCCCTGGTAAAACTTGTTCAAAATAAGGTTTACATGAGTTATTTGCTAAAAGGTTTTTTATTGGACTGCTTGGAACCCGTAGGTCGAACATTTTAATTGAGAAACTGTATTACACACTGTAGCTCTCTTCTGTCTATACATTTTCTAGTCTTTACATCTGTCTTGCTTTTATCTTGTCTGTAACAGGCTGCCACCAGCTCAGCCGAATCTGAGTTAGCTCCTACACATCCTATCCGCTTGGGTTTGGCATTAAATTTCTCAGTCTTCTATTATGAAATCTTGAATTCACCTGAAAGGTTTGGTTAATGTAATATTAGCAGGACATCTTGCAGAGATTTATCCTCTTCGTAGCTTAGTTGACACTGGTAGCTACATTGGGTTTTTTTTTTAGGGCTTGCCACCTTGCAAAGCAAGCTTTTGATGAAGCCATCTCTGAACTTGACACCCTGAATGAGGAGTCATACAAAGATAGCACCTTAATTATGCAGCTTCTTAGGGACAACCTTACATTATGGACTTCTGACATCCCAGAAGATGGAGGTAATGGTGAAAATTCTATTGGACTTGGCCAATATGCAATAAATGGTTTATTGTTTGCACTTTTTTTGGGGGTGTGTTTAGCTTCTTTATCTGCTTGTTATCCATTTTTATCATCGCAAAGATATGGTTGTTATGCTATGAGCTAGGTTTGGTGTTCTTCCGTCTGGATCATTTAAGCAAACTGTTATTGGATGTTGTCCTCTAGCAGAATAAGAGTACTTAGGGCTGATTAATGTTACTAAATGCATTTTAATTTTGTTTATTTGAATCTGTAAGCTTTATCCTTGCTGAGAAATGTACTCCTTACCAAAATAAGAGAAATGTACTCACCCTCTTCATTGTGTTGCCCTAGTCTTATGGTTTCTAAACCTCGGCCAATGCATTCCCATGTGAATTATGATGTCATCTGTGCGTTGTTTTTTGCACATCAAAATTGGATAGGAAGAAAAAATATGTGGTTGAAGAATAAAATAGGTAAATACCATGCATATCTATGGCCTTTGGCTAGCCTTATAGACTCATAGTTGTGGCTAGAATTCTCTGTTGTGTGGTTGAGGAGAATGAGTTCAAGAACTTAGGATATCTTAACCATTGAGATACTGATGAGAATGAGTTGCTATATACTTGCTATAGTTTCTGATGAAAGAAAAACAGCTGTTGTACGGGGATCATCATAAGATATGGAGTAATTATAGTTTGTATGTTTGCTTGAGAACTGCATTCACTATATCCCTTTTGATGGAATTTTCCTTTCTCCGTCTAGGGATGATAGCAATGACTTGCTCATTGGTTATGTTTAGATGTGGCCGAATTAGTTAACCTTAATTTTTATCATAAAGTTTGTTATAAGCGTCAATTTACCATCTCATTAGATTTCCCCTCTCTCTCTCTTGACGTATTAATTCCTCATTGCTACAGAAGATGCCCAGAAGATCAATGGCACTGCCAAGATTTCTGGTGGTGATGATGCCGAGGTGAGCAGCTCGAACCGTTTGTTATAGTTAGTTCTCTCTTTTTTAAGTTATACTTAAACCATTTTTCATTTGCTGCAGTGAAGCGGATAGCGTCTTAAGTGGCACAATCAGTACTCTGGAGATGATGGATGTGACTTGATAATTTCCCTTAGTGTTTAGCATATGGAGGGTTCCTTTTATTATCTTCCCTTTGTTCTTCTCTTATTTTTCCTTTTTTCCAATGCCCATTATTGTGTGGTTTATTTTTGAGTATGGTGTCTGGACTTGTTTGGTCTAATCTTCATTCGCACAAGCTCCCTTCTCGGTGATGGTCAATAGGTTGTTGGGGGAATGACTTGATTATTAAGGTGTTTAATCCATCCTGTTTAGATGAAAAATGCAATTGGCCCAGATGGAGGGTTTCTGTTGAAGCATTATATATGTTCTATGTCAAATCCTTTAAAATATATCTTTGCTACCTGCCTCTGACTCTACACTACTGATATTATAGAATTTGAGTACAGGAAACTAGGACAACGTGCAGGTCGGCGAGTGCAAAAAATTCCTTTCCAAAGTTGCAAAAGTCTTGAGAATGCTTCTACAACTCAATTTGGTGATTCTATTCTTGTTACTTAAGTGTCGCATGATATTTTTAAAAAAGTAAACTTCATTGAAAAATGATTTTGAGTTGGAAGTAAAAAGAAAAGATTAGTATAGTTTTAATTTTACTGCATAGTAAGTTTGATGTCATAGCCTCTGTTGTGTTATTTCTTCCAAAGGATCAAAGCCTTTTTTGTTCGGTAACCAAATTTAACTGTTTGAAGTCTAGGAAAGAAAACTTTATTTAAATGCATGATGTATCATGATGCGAATAGGAGGAGAAATTATTAAAGAGGCCGTCACAATGTGACTGTTGGTTAAAACTTGCAAGTGCCTTAAATTTACTTTCATCGGTTATTAAGGAATAGTTACATTATGCTAGCTTCATTCAATAATTCATTGAAAAGGATTTAGAAAAATGCTTAGAACATTCTGTACGTTGTGTGAATGAGGGCTTTTGATTAATGTGACAATGTCTCAAGGATGCCCCACCTTGTTGCTGCTGCTGCATTGGCCCACTTAGATCGGAATAAACTGTCGAATCATTCCTTTATGCTCACCATACCACTTCATGTCATTAATTTTGGTTCAGAGTAACACGACATCGCATCCTATTTGAATGCTTTGACACTTTTTTTTTCTTTATTCTTTTTGTAAACATATGGATTTTAAAGAGTATATCTCCTGAAATTTCTGTTCATTTTGGTGCACATCTTTTTCATTTGGATATTGCTGGAAATTGTTTTGTAGGATAAAATTTTATAATTTTAGAAGTTGTGAACTATTTAGCTTTCAATTATCAAGTGATATGATTGAAGAAAAAGAGGAGCCAATTTGAGGGAAAAAGAAGATGAATCTCTGTTTCATTCATAGCGGTAAATTACTTTATTAGATTCTTTTAAAAACAATTAATCCATTATGTGTGTTGAAACTATATAAAATATAACAAACTTAATTCACCAAAAAAGAAAAAGAAAAACTATAGAAATACTAATATGTCAATAAGTTAAAGTTTTTTTTTTCCTCAATTTTTTTAGATGATTATGTTTCAAACCAAGAATAAAGATTTAATTCTAGACTTGGTTACTAATAGCTTATTAAATTGATAAATTTAAGTTAAAGTTATGAGTCTGTTTAATGTTTAATTATAAACTAAAAAAATGTGTGGAATATGTTCCCTTCAAAAAAAAAATTATGTGGAATATTGTTCATTGTAAGTTTTTTTAATTTTTTTTTTTTTTAATTTCATCTACGTCAACAAAGACATTTAAGTGAATGGATACTGATTATATTATTATATAGTACTTAATGTATTAAATTTTGTGTGTATATATATATTAAAATCTGAATAGTTTCTTTTTATTCCTTGAAATTAAAAGATTTAATATCAAAAAAGTAATTTCTTCGAAAATTTCAAAGTCAATTACTAATTTAATTTATTTAGATTTCATTTTTATTTATAAATTAAGATGAAAAGTTAATCCGCTAAGGGGATAAAATAATACTATCTTCATCAATTGAGTTCAATTTCCATCTCGTACTTTATTGAGTTATAAAAAATTAATATGAAGAGATATTATTAGTAAAATTCTTATTTTCGTAACAAATGTTTTTTGCATACTTTGTTTACTACCACTAAAAAAATTACCTATTTTTCCTTTTCATTTCTAATAAATATCCAAACAAAATTCTATAATGAAATTCATTTCAAATTCTCATTCCAAAGCATACAACAAATAATTTTAAGATCATTTCTAATTTTTCAAATGAAGGAATAACAGAATATCGAAGGATTCGTTGTGAATCGTGATCACGAAGCTGGCTCAACATTCCAAAGTTCGAGAAAACAGAAATTGCTGAGCAGACCGATTCAAATCGAACAAGTGATTGCAGTTGGCATACATGAGCATTGGACTCATCAACAATCGTTAATACCCATCTTTTTCGTCCTTTCTCGTTGTTCAATCCTCACGAAGAACAGAGAAAAGCGGAAAAAACCAGAATCTGGATGACTGGAAAATACCAGAAACTTGCGAAAGTGATCGTTCTTTCTTTGTCAATTCAATTTTTTTGAATTCCTTATGCTATTTATCGAATTCTGATTCCATTCATGGGGTATCCATTCCTCGCCAGTAGCTACGCATGAGCCTCATGCTTTATAACAGTGTTCCGCTTGTCATTTCAATGCCGGTTTATACACTCATCTATATCATTCAGTCGTAGACTCAATTTCAGATATATTACCTTCGGTTGCGATGAGTTCCTTTGAATCTGAACTTAGTAGAGTTTCTGCTGTGATTCTTGATCTCGATGGAACCCTTTTAGACACTGGTCCGTAATTTCTCCTTTGAGTTTAGGTTTTTGTCTATTTTTACGTAATGGTCGTATGAGAATGCAGCTTATTGTTGTATTATGTGTAGAGAGGGCGACAAAGGACGTATTGAAGGACTTCTTGGCAAAATATGGAAAAGTTTTGGACAAGAAGAGGGAAGAGGAGAAGAGATTGGGGATGACCCAGAAAGAATCTGCAGCTGCAATCGTTAGGGATTATGGCCTCCCTTTGACACCAGACCAATTTATTCAAGAAATTACGCCCATGTACAGGGAAACGTATGATTCCCACTCTTTATGTTTTGTTTGTTTCTGTAATCTTTACTTCCTTGGATATCATTTTGATGTAACTGTTGAAATACTCTTTAGATGGCCCTCTGTCAAAGCACTTCCTGGTGCTGATCGTCTTATCAGACATCTTTATTCTCACCAGGTGCCATTTGCGCTCGCTTCAAATTCATTGAATGAATATAGCCACGCAAAAAATTCTTGTATAAGAGGTAGTTTCTTCTTCACATGCCTTGTTAACTTCTTCTTTTGATCCGCTTGCTTTGCTATCTCTTTCAGTGTCATGTAAATACAAGTAAAATTATATGTTAGAGAAATATAGCACCCACAGAATCTCCAAGGCTATTGCCTATCCGACCCCTGGTGCAGGGTAGGTTTTCAAATTTCAAAAGTTTTAAAAGTTGAAAACTTTATTTTAATATTATTATGTTTCAAATATAGTGGGATTTGATTATACTATTCATAGAGGGTAGAGCTATGCTCAACTTGGCCAGGGTATGCCGGTATGGTTTTGTTGAAGATTAAAAAGGTTGGATGTTTTTTTATATAAGTATTTGATAAAGGTGCTGTGCTGCAATGGAGAATCGATTACTTTCAAATTTAATTATCTGGGTATTAATTGAGGAGGTCTTGCTAATAAGAACATGTGAATCCATCATACACGGCCAAAGGATGAGTACATTAGTAATTGGTCCTTTTCTGGGCACATGTTCTGCTTCATCTGGGGTTTAGCATACTCCTTTCTCCTCCTTTTCCAATTATATGATACGATTAAATTCCTGCATTGTAGGGTCATATTCTTCTGATTGCTTTTCAGAAAAGCACATGTATGTGTAACACATAGAATTATTTTGGCACAGTTCTTTGTCTTTCTCTACCATTCTTTTCTTTTCTTTTCTTTTCTTTTGAGGTTGTCTTTGATGTGCTGAACAGAACATGCTAGTTTTGAGTCATTATAGC
>JAOANK020000003.1:1292468-1307730 GCA_026257165.2 Telfairia occidentalis
CCTTCTACCATATGATAAACAACCACTGAGCACAGATTGCTTAACTTCATAGGCCTCTGAGCATTTTGATGCATCAGAATAATTCATTTCATCCAGAATGTGTGATTTTTCCCTTTCAACAACTAATTATTATCGGTATATGAGAGAGTATGGAAATTCTCATCTCTTTTTATGTAGTAGGAAGAGGGATAATCCTGTAAGTTTTTACTTCAAGTTTGTTAATTGTTGGTTGGATTACTTAGTTCGTTGGTCGTTTCGTTAGCAATTAACTTTTGGTTAAATTACAAGTTGAGACTCTGAACTTTCAATATTGAAATAGGTCACTGAATTTTGGAAATCTGGTTTAATAGACCTCTAAGCTTTCAATTTTGTGTTTAATAGGTCTCTGAGTGTCTAATAAAACTTGAACTTTCAATTTTGTGTCTAATAGGTCCCGACTTTTTTGATATTTTTAAAAGATTCACATATGTATTAGACATAAAATTGAGTTGTGTCTTATATGATCTTAACCTTTCAATATTATGTCTAATAAGTCTGTAAATTTTAATAATATCAAATATGACTGGGACATATTATGAAATTGAAAATTTAGGACCTACGAGACACTTTTGAAGTTCAGGGGCCTATTGAACACAAAATTGAAAGTTCAAAAACCTATTAGACACTTCTTAAATTTTAAGAATCTATTAAATACAGCCTTGAAGGTTCAGTTACTAAACATGTAATTTAACTTTTTAACTTTTACTCGGTGGATTAGCATCCTCTATTACAAGAGATAGTCTCTTGTATAATACTTTGGGATAATAAATATATTTCCAATCCAAAATGACACAGGTACTTCAAATCAAAATAACCATTATTGAAATTTCAAAAAGGTATGCTTAATAAAAAGAGGCTTGCACGTAGTTGGAACCTACTATGTAGTTACTTGAAGAAATATCAAGACCTTACCAAATACAAACTCAAGTTCTTGCCATGCTTTCTGACCATCATTGTTTTCTATATCAAGCTGAAACATGAATACCAGGAGTTACAAGTCTCATATGCTGCAATAAATCTTTTTTTAGCAAAAATTAAACATCAAAATAATGAATTGAATAATTTCTTCAACAAACACCAAAATGGACAACTAAGTTCTTCACTTAATACTTAGACTTAATTCAGAATCCAAAAATTAATTGCGTTAATCTATTCTCCATGGTTTGACAGCTATCTAAATTACAATAGATAATAAATACTATGTTTGGAAGATCAAATAATTTTCAATTCATCATGGAATGCCAAGAGAAGTTAATTACATAAATAAAATTAATATTTAAGCTTCAGCCTTACTGTTGTTTCAATAATAACAGCAACCAGGTTCAGTATGAGGATAAAGGATACAGCATATCCAAATGTGGGGCTCTGCACAAATGCTTTCAACTTTTTTGATAAAACTGAATGGTAGAACGATGGATAACTTTCAAACCATGAAGGCTGCAATCATAATAGTTCAGATAAGTAAATTAAACCCTTACTCAATCATTTTGGTCACTCCTGAGTAGTTTCTTAAAATTCTAGGATAAAACTAAGACTTACAATTTCCTCCTTCTGGAACTTCAAGGCTATAGCATTGCAAAGATCAGCAAACTCATTCATATTAATCTACATGAGAGATAGGAATCCAAACAAAATCAAAAGAAAAGAAAGAGCATTCTTTTGAATTCAAAATTATGTTCCTCAATGCATGGCTGAATATATAAGCTATCGGTATTTATCACAATCACAACTTGAATTTGCAATGAAGCCTCAGTAATTAACCACAATTGGGGAGCCTTTTTGTAAGCTCCTTTCAGGCATAGGTTTCATGCATGTACAATTTATTGTTCGTGTTCCTTATCTTTTTTTTTTTTTTTGAAAAAAAATTGTTCTCCATTTGTGTTCAACCTTGATAGGGAATCCTTTCTGTAAGCTCCTTTCAGAGAATAGATTTTTGTGCGTAACTTTTTACCATATAAAAATCAGTTTCTATTTCCTATCCAAAACAAAAACAGCAAAAAAATTTGCATTCAAGGTCCCGTACCAATACATTTTTCACAAATTCAAGTAACTAATGCTTATAAATTATAACTACCACCCTCATCAAATACTAACTAGGTTATAACTTATAAGGATGAACGTAAGTCATGTAAAGAACAAGAATCCAGAAAATTTAATTACGTTCTAACAAATCTGAGGAGCAAATGTACCTTAAAATCATGACTGTCATCCAGCTCATTAAATATTAACTCATAATCATCCCTTGATATTTTTGGCAAAGTCCTGAGCATAAAAGTAACAATCTTGACAATGTAAGACTGCTCGACAAGCAATCGCAAAAACTAAGATGTCTTCTAAAACAGAACAGCTACAAAATTGAAATTTTCATTTTTCCAATGATCGGGGAGGAAAAAAATCTTTAAAAAAGTTGATCAAGGTCCTGTCACTAAGTCATCAATTCCTGCGAGGGAGTTACAAAAGGAGTAAGGTAGTAACTTCTTCATCACTTACCTAGTTACCTTCCAAGCTCCTCAATTCTAGGTCAGTATAGTTTTCTTTTCCCGACTTTATTTTTAAAAAATTAATGAATCCATAAGATAGATGATGGTGTCACGAGATAAAACAACAGTATATAAAACAACATGTTGACATGGTCTCCCATTCCGGATTTAGAAAAATTGAAGTCAGAAGAACATAAATACGAAAACTATGAAAAAGAAACTTGCGGCAACAGTCCTACTCAAAAGATTATTTTCATGTCCAACACGAGTTCTGAAATGAATATAAACTAAAAATATCTAAAATAGTGAAATAGCTGATGACATAGGCTTGTTCTTATCCAAAAAAGTCTGGCAAAGGAAATCATTGAGGATGCAGAACATTGAAAGGAAAACGAGAGTTCCAATCTTAGAAATAAAAATGTGGTGGGCAGTATGATAGATCTTCAAAAGCCAAAATATAAATTCAAGTCATTTTTCCCAATCATACATATGTACCTGCATCTCATCTTCCTATCTGGATGGGTAATTCCGACTCATGAATATGTAAATTTGATCTTCTCATTAAAACAGAGGATCAAAGAATCTTTAAACATCAATTCATGTAAAAGATAAAACTCTGTACTCTATGCCTTTATATTTACTGTCTACTTCTATGCGCGATCTTCAAGAATAAGATGTTACCCACAAATTCTCGGCATGTAAGATTATGAAATGTGGTCATAAGAAGCAAGAATAAAAATTGCAGAAGAAATTAGACCAGAAAAAGAAAACAAAAGCCAACAGAAAGAATAATAAAAAAATTCATAGCTACACCGAACACCACTATTAATGTTTCAACAGGCACTTTTGTAACTTGCAAGTATTCCTGACTTCCCTGTAACAAATGAACTTCAAAAACTAGCGAGAAAAACCTTTAGAGAGGTAGAGAAGGTACAAAAACCTGTATCTGTTAAGTTCTTCAAGAAGTATAAGGCACTGCTCTTTATTGATAAACCCAACATTCTGTAAAGGCATGAGAAAGTAATCAACATGCAGTATCTTGACCATGAACTTTTGAAGAAAACATGATATTGGAAAGTAACGAGGACCATATTATTTGCTACGTCACTATAGTCAAAAAAATAAAGTAGTAGTAGCACAGAAACGATAACTAAAAGTACAAGTATAAAATATTTTCAAAAAACAGAATTATAACACTGGGGTCATGAACTCTCAGCAGAACCTTTATCCACAACAACACAACGTTGAATGATCACATATAAGAACTTTAATAAACCAACAGGAAACGTATTTTACAATATGCCAAGTAAATTTGAAAATAGAGTTGTGGAAGGGGAAAGAATGCAAGTAACAACCAATTAGTCAAATATAGTCGCATGGATACAGATATAAAGGGTGATGCTGATCTACACAACACAGAGGAAAACCAAAAACAAATAGCAGCACAGTATCAAAGTGGGTCTTTTACCAAGTCCTTTATTCTCTACATCTAAAGTGACTACACCTAAGTTTGACATCATGATACAAATCCCTACATAAATGAACATTATAATGAACTTTAGATGTTTTCGAAAAATCAAAATCTTTTCAGCTAACTCAATTATGAATTAAAGTAGGCCTTTTCTAAACATAACTCTAACTACAGTCATGTCCTTTGCTGAAGCTTAGCAGAAGCCCATACAACTTCCATTTACATATCCTAAAAGGGATATCTTTTTGTTTTCTTTCTTCCAACAACGGGAATTAGTTACTTCCATATAGTTCTACCTTCCATAAAATTATCTGCTGAGTTTCCTCATCTAACTTCAATTTTATTGTATGCCAATTGGCTTTTACACATTGATACACAATGAACTAGCATAAGAAACAGTATTCATATAACTATGAATTATAATATTAATAGCTATGTTTATTTGCTCAGAAACTTATACTACCATTTGTCAGTTATTTATATGTAGTTACAAGCCCCATGTATCTCAATCCAGATTAGTAAAAAAAAGTGTCTTCTCTATCTTAAAATAATCTTTTTATGTTCAATAGAAAATTTATTCAGAGAAAATTGTCTAGATTAGAACGAATTTCTAGTACACAAAAAAGAACAAACCAGGAAGATTCAAAATTAAAAAGGAGATGCGAGCTAAGTGGCATGGCAACCATACTTACATTAGTATCCATAAGATTAAATGCTTTGGCCAATATATTTTTCCTCAAGTGGTCCATCTCAGTAATTTGTTTAGCAAGCTAAGTCCAAAAACGAAAGTGAGCTTTTGGATCCGCATAAAGAACAGTAAAGTAAGCAAATCAAATTTTGTTGATGAACTATGAATAAAGCAAGTATCTGGAAAAAAAAAATCCTGGCAAACAAAAATGAATACCAAAGCCACTTGAAGCAATAGATGACTATTTTCACTAGAAGTGCATGGAGAAATAGCATTTACCTGACTTTTAAAGCTATCGTACACAACAGCAAGAATCAAGTTTGTAACGAAGTAAACTCCCAACAGCACGTAAAGAACAAAAAAGAGGCAATACCAACGAGATGCCCTGTAGAAGACCATATAAGTCAATGTAATGTTAACTTTAGAATGTTGGAGAAACGTCTTTTAACATTTTTCATCCACATTCTTCAATTAATAATTTCAATAATGTCATCAATATAATTCTTTTACATTTGATGGATCAGTTAATAACAATGATACTCCATACCACATAATTAATTAATTAATCGTGTAACCTCCAGAATATCATTTAATATCTCAAGGTCATGAATTCTATCAAAATCAAGTAATTCTATCTCTAGAGCCAATATGGTAAATTTGTTTTCTTGTGCAATGTTAGGGATCAAATTGATTATTCAAATGATTAGATACCATTTTGAATTTATCACAAAATTTATGAATGAGAGTCCAGATCTCAGGTCCTCATATGGCCTTTGTGGACCTAAAAATGCTCATGCTTCATCATCATTGTACTCCCAACCAGTGCGAAGTGCAGGAATAGGATAGTGATTGAAAAGGGGGAATAATTTTCTCTCTAAGCAAGAACTCAATAGAAAATTAAGATATCCTTCCACAAAGCTCTTATTACAGTTTAAGCTTGCTACCTCAGAAAGCATAGTTTCCTAAACTTGTATCTTGGATTATGTAGCTGAATGACAAGAATAACAAGAATGACCAGTTTATAAACATCTCCAAAATTTACAATCTCGAAAAGAGTTTTTTGATGCACTTCAAAGTTCAAAGGGAATGAAGAAGAAAAAAAATTACTGGTCAAACTAGTAGGTACATATGTCAATGGAAACCATGAACAGTATTTTAATCATTCTAGATTACCCACTTACTTGTAGGCAGGTATCCAAACATCTGGATTATTGGATGTGGTGAACAAAATAAACATTTGATATAGCGTGGTTCCAAAAGAAGTAAATACTATTTTCCCTTGCTGTGTATCCTCAAAAATAACATATGCCAACCAGCTGGAAAACAGAAGAAACAAAAACCCTAGAGCCTGCAATTAAGAAAAGCAAGAAAAGTGGCAATAAAGTAGTAATGGGTAGAATAATGAACATAATATAGTGTTAGACTCACAGTTCTTCAACTTCTTGAGTAAAAGGGAAATATACGATGCATGTAGGTATATTTTAAATTCTACAGAAACGGAATATTTCCTAGAATTATGCAAAAAGTGTGCACGAACCAAGACATTCAAGTATGTGCCAAGCATTCCAGCCAGGATGATGATGCTCTCCCGTAGATGCCTAAGAACCAAATGAATTGATTAAATTTGCTGAAGTTTTTCAAAAGTAAGGAACTACATCATAAACAGGATGACTCCCACAAATAAGAAACAAGCATCAGAAATTGAGGGAAGAGGTAAGTCCATATCAGAATAGATACTGCATTTGAATTTTCATCAGCAACTAATGGAAGTAAAATATTAGGCCCCTGAATATCTAATCTTAACCTTTGCCCATTAACACATATTCTCAAGCCTACTTTCTTTCAATCAGTAGACTGCGAGAGTATTATTGATGGTCATTTCAAATATCAAGTGACCCAATAACGGAAAAATTAATATTACACAGAAATTTTATTTTGAAATGAAAATGTAGGAAGCTCCCTTCTCTTAAATCTCCTCAACATATCCAATACCGTCAAAGGCTTATTTACACCTTGAATAGTCAACTGGCAATTAATATGAACTAATTAATCCATGTTAACATACTAAAATGGCTATCTCCAAACAATCATTTGCCGGAAAGAAGTATACCGAAACTTGTTTCTAGAAATTAAATTACTCGCTGATACAAGAGTAGATGAAATAATTTCCATCTTTAAGTACATAAGATGTGGTTCATATAAAAATCAAGTGAAATTGTCAAGAAATACCTGATAATCATGATGAAAAAGACAACTCTAATATATGGTGCAACTCTGAAGGGAAGATAATCAAAGGCCACTGGCGACAAATATAGAGCATAAATGAGAAAATCGGCAACTAAAATTATTGTGCAAATGACCTGGAAAAACAAGGAAGATTTAGAATTAATTTGTTAAAAAGCACAACATCATAGCCAAAAAACATGGGGTAATGGCAATCCATAAGGAAGAGATTCCAATTATTAGTACGCTGACATGCTCATTGTAAAGAATTTATAATATTACCTTTATCCAAGGGTACGAGAAAAATATATATCCATGATTATAACCATAAGATGAAGCGCATTATAAACAAAAGAATGATTGATATGATAAGAAAACATAATAACCCACCATTTTATCATTTCGGCAATGTGATTCTGATTGTTATGTTCAACCTATTTAAATAATAATTCAGTGAAGGCAATAAATGCTTACATTTCTGCTAAAGCTTTTTAGTCACTTAACAAACTTTTTGCCATTTCTAAAAGGCATTCATATATGTGTTAAGTCAGACAACACCCCAAACATCTCCACACTGATATCATATTGTCCACTTTAGGTATAAGTCCGCATGATTTTGCTTTTGGTTTCACCCCAAAAGGTCTCATACCAATGGAGATAGTTGTCCTCACTTATATACCATGGATCTTCTCCATTTCCTAGTCAATGTGGGACAATGTTTGCACTCTTAACAATATGTACTATCGCCAAGCTCAAGTTCTCATGTCGACTCTCATATGAACAACTCCCATATAAAGAAGAAAATAATTTACAAATCGACTTTGGACATTAAGGTCATAAAAAAGTTGTCTTTATGGTCAATTTACTCTGAACATTAAAAAATGAATGTTTTCCAACTACCAAGTATGGAGCCTTTCAGGTTCATTTATAACTCAAATTACTTATAAGGATACGTATCAAACAGAAGAGACACTGGACAAGTACCTTCAACTGGTTCAAGGGATTTTTCCAATAAAGCTGGAGACCTTCATACAAAATAGGATAAAAAGTGTGTATCATGAGTACTATGAGAGTCACAACCTGCATTTAGAAAGTAGAAACTCGATGAAAGAGACAATGACTAAAGTGGAAACTGGGAGATTAAGTCCTAAAAAATTTCACAAAATTGCTTTCATTTGCATGGTAATTCTTAGAAATATAGATAATCTGGACAATTAACATCTATCAGCTGACATAGCTTTCCACATTGGACGATTTGTGAATATTGTTTGAGCCTTGAGGAAACCAAGAAATTTCATTTTCTGTTCAGTTAAAACATGAAACTTAATTAAAAATCTCCACATAACTAATTTTTTAATGTAGTGATATTCATTATCACACAGTCACTTGTATCGAAGGTTATCTAAAAATATTGCAGTTTCAATGAGTGAGATTCTACCAACAGTTGAGTTTTACATTAAAAGCATTTGGTTGACGTGCAAAATATACATCTACAAGCAGCATTTTCCTGCAAATTAGTTTTGTGAATATATCAAACATCTCATCCTCCAATATATAATAGTAGTTCAGTTTTTGCTTCCATGCTTATGTTTAATACCGATCATAGATATAATTTATAGTGCCAATTGCTAGGACATGCATGCATTGAAACTACCGTGAGGATGCAGTAACACAATTGTACCCCCACATAATCTATCCTGACAAAACGTTAACATGAGCAAGTCCAACTTCATTGAAGTAACATTAAAAAGACAAAATAATAATAATAATAATAATAATAACAGCAACAACAGAATTTATTTAGTTCATTCTTACCTCATATATAAGAGATTCAACAGCAGTTAAGTATGGCAACTGCCCAAGAAAGAAATACTCCCTATCATTACAAGAATGTGTCTCGTGTCTGGAGCACCACAAGGGTTTCTGCAGATAATTATATATACAAAAATGCATAAAAACTTCTTTTACAGCTAAAAAAAGAAAAAAAAAAGAATTTTAAAAAAAATGGAAGAACAAACCTCAAAGAAATTTAGGACTATCAGTGCAAAGAAATTTAAGGACCAAATAAAATCAAATTTAATAAAAATGAAGTAGAGCCTTGCAGCACTATGAAAGTTTGACTGATCAAGGATTTGCTCAGGTATGCCAATGCCATCTTCAGCCTGCAAAATTCATTCTCCATCAGCAATGACAACAATTTTCGGTTGGTCAATGTTCAAAGTAAAACAATATGCATTTTTCCATAACCTCCATGAAAGAACCCTTGTTTCGTAGACAAAGTTAATGGTTAGCACCAATCTTGAGCTTAATCAATACATATTTCGCACAATCTTGTACCATTTCTCGGCATAAAACATGCCTATTGTAGAGAGTTGAGAACAGACAACGAAATAAATAGGGAGTCAAAGAAACAGAATAAAGGTAGGGGACCACATTTTAGGGAAACTTCCATTTTGCTCTTTTTATTCTACCAGTCCTTGAAGAAATATGAAAAATGATTAAGTTGAAAGAACACAAAGTTGTTCAATGATAGAGCATATGTAGCTAAGAGCAAACGATTTATTTCGCAGCAATCCTGGCATGCTTAACACGCAAAATAAGTAGCACATATATCTTCAGCTAAATTAATGAGTTATAAAGACGTCAAATAGAAATTGTTCTCAGTTTTAAAACTATAGAAAAGTAAAACCATCGATTCTCATGGAAAAAAGTTAATAATAAAAATTAGAAATAGTATGAGAGAGAGAGAGAGAGCATATGAAGGAATTTCGATTTCATAAACTACATTTGAAGCTAAAAGTACAGTAGAAGTAGAATACGGTAACTCAAGCCAACAACAGGAAAACTAATCTTGAATGCAAAATAACATCCAGTTCCCACCGCAAAACCACTACAGAGCCAAAATCATAGCGAAAATCGGGTTGAACTAACTTCCAGTTCCAGGTCAGTGAAGTCAAATTCGGAAATTCATAAACCAAAAGGAGAAGCATAAGATTCGGATTCCGGAAACCAGATTTTCCATCAAGACAACCCAAAACAGATCCCAAATCCATGATACTTGAGAGACACAGCTAGCTGTAGTGAAGGTAACGAAACGAAACGAGGATCACATTCTTCAGTGAAACGACGGAAACCAAAACACATTTCCAGCAGCGGTGAAGGAAAAGAAAAGCCCGGGGGAGAAGAAAAGGCGGGAAAAGAGTCTAACCAGATCCACCAGAGCAGCTGCTCTTTGGTACGCAGAGCCATAAGCTATGGCGTCGGAACGGCGCTTGAACCTCACGTGAGGAATCGGACGTCGAGAGCTGGAGCTACTGCTACTCTCTCCACCCAGCAGAGATTCCTCCATCTCCTTCGAGCTACTGATCTCACAGCCAACAACGAAGAGAAGCAAATTGGAAGTTGATGGGAGAGCTTCTCAATTCACATGAAATATTTAGAAACAAATCGGTACGACTGAATATTACTGCCACTGGGCGTTGAATTCTGGAATTTACGGGATTGCCATCTTCTCGGAAGGATGATGACATGGCAGAACAGGTGGGGGCCACGTGTAATTGGGATCGGGATCCTCCCGGCAATGAGCCAGAATCCAGTGTGAGCGTCTCCACCATAAACCTCGATTGCCATATTTTGATTGAAGAAAAGTGAGATTATTATTATTATTATTTTTTTTTTTTTGTTTTTGGGTGGGGAAAGAATGAATATCATTGAACGTATTCTCTGGGACTCTTTTTAGAAATATATTGGATAAAAAATCAAAGTACTGGTTTGAATTTCCATAAAGATAGGATCCGAGTGTTCCAAATCCATGCTTTTTAGTTTATAAGATAAGATAAAAGAAGCGTATAACGCTGCGAAAAATAATGCACTGAAATTATACACTGATATTGGGCCCGCGACCCAGAAGAAAGGAACAGCTCAACGACTTGTTTGTCGGAAAGTTAATGAAAAAATTGAATTACAGCAGCTACAGCACCGCACATTTTCAATATCAAAACTGCTGTTTCTTTGACTCCTAGCAAAGAACCCCCTACCCCACATAGGGTGTCGGCATGAATATACGAGCGTGTTTAGAAGTGATTTTGAAAGAATTAAAATCACTTTTTCAATAATAAAATTAAAGTCAATTACTTAAAAATATGTTTGGAATAATTTTGGAATGCCAAAAAATACTTTCATTAGGCTCAAATTTAAGCAATTAACATAAATTTTGTGATGACAAAAGTGATTTTAAGAAATTAAAAATCACTCTTAAACACACTCTAAATCTAGACATAACAAAAGTAATTTTAGACATTTCAAAATCATTACTAAACACACCCTAGGCTTTACCGATACAGGTGTGCAAAAATAGAGAACTTGAAGAAAAAATGGTGGTAACAAGCAATGTGACTGTGCCTAACAAACATGCAATTAAACATTAAGAGGGAATCCATATGGAGAAATTTGAAATTTGGGGGTAGAAAATATTCACAAAAGGTCTAATCATACAGTAGACATTTATAAATCTCACAAACCATAACAATATATATACGAGGACACAATAAATCATAAACCAATGCTTTATTCAATGCATTAAAAAGACGCAATGTATGAGGCTGGTCATGCCCAGTATCAGCCGCCAACGGGGGTTGTTGACTAAATTACTCTCACCACGCTCTTTGAGGACCAGGACCTGCAGAAGTACTCAACCTGTCTAAAACGGCGTTGAAGTCTACGGGTTGCCCACTGTCCTCCATTCTCTGAATTATGCTGGCAACATGGTCACCCCTGAAACCCATGCCAACCAGTTTCTCGATTAAATGCGAATGGCTTGGATTCCTGGCTGAAACATGGGGGACTGTTGGAGCCTGAGGAATCTGAAGAGGCGCATTGGCCGGAGGATATCCACTTTGATTGAACTGCGGCTGTGGAGACAGATGATGTGGTTGTTGAGGCGGATGGTGTGGTGGTCTTCCGCTTTCCCTATCATACATCATATATGCCCCACCTCCAGAGGGAAGTGTAGGTTGTTGTCCAGGAGGCATATATCCCTCACCTGCTGCTGGTCCATAAGCATTTTTTACTTGAGGTTGCTGGGAAGAACCACCACTTGCAGCAGCATACCCATAAGGCACTGTATCCACGCGGCTTGAACCGGGTTGAGGAATAGAAGCAAAAGACATTTGCATAGGCATGCTGCTTGACAGAGTCTCTGGCATAGAAGTCGGTTGACTTGGTGGATAAGAAGGGTAGACTGAACCAGGTGGTGGTCTGTTCTGAGGCTGCATAGAAGGCTGTTGTGGAGGTTGTGGCTGCTGAGACGGCTGCTGCGTCCATTGTTGTTGATACTGATTGAATGGTTGTGGCGGAGTTTGACTTAGCTGGGGATTGGTCATCTGTGATGGCAATGAAGAAACATCTTGAGGTTGCGATGCCCTGTGTTGGGAATCAGATGAGATATAGTGGCTCTGAGCATGTTGGATATGGGGTGGTTGACCGGGCAATTGGGTTGAAGAGATGTAATAAGATTGCTGTTGAGGCACATTCTGAGGCAAAGCTGCTGATGGGGGTGTGATAGGATTTTGCTGCGGGACAATTTGGTGTGGCAACGTCAGAGCTAATTGCTGGTTGTGAATCTCAGATAGAGTCTCATTATTTTTAGAATCAGAGGCAACAGATGGAGCCCTCTCCTCATTTGACTGCAAAGGGCCCGCCGAAGATGGCTCTTTCTGCGAAAGCTGAAGTTTGGCAAGGTCTTTTTGAGTCTCAGCAAGTTCTTGTTTGTCTCTTATAATCTGTACAGACCTGTGGACCTACAGAAATGGATCAAGTACAAATTCCATTCAAACATTGCTAATCCTCCTGATCAGTATCAAATTATAAGAAATAAAAATTCTGATAACAATAAGGGGCTAGTAAAGGGCAGACACTCCTAAAATCAAGAGCATTATTTCAAGAGTCAACAAGCGTTCAGTTTCAGTTGCAAACTAATTTAACATTTCTACATAAGCAAGAGAAACGGTGCATGCTTGGTGTCTATAATGATCATGTAATATCTACAAAAGCAATGTTACTATTTCAAAATCACAGTGTCGAAGAAAATTCTCAGTTGTACTACTTCAAAACTCTTAAAAGTTCTAAAGTTATAGCTCACTTCTTGTAGATGCTTCTCAAGAGATTTAAGCTTTAAATCTGCCTCTTCATGGTCACGAGCTAGATCAGATCGCATTTCTCCAACAGATTTATCGAGGTTGTAGCAATATAGTTCAAGTTGTGATAGGCGTGAACTTATTCCCTCAAGAAAACGCAAAAGATTATCAGAATGCTTTTTCATGCTGTTCTCAACAGTAGAAACCACATCTTGTTTGATGGAATCTTCTGATTGACCATAGCCAGCCGTAGGGAATATAGTAGACATTCTACTTTTGTGAAAATCCTGCTCATACAAATAAGCCCAAAGCTCATTATTCATGAAATACATATTGAATTCCTAGTATAATATTATTCGACAAGTCATCAAACTGATAAATGGTGCTTGTTTAATAAAATTGATAGTATGGATGAATAGAAATCCAAGGCAATTAACAAGCACAAATTTTTGTCTGGTTAATTTTTCAAGGCTCAAGCCACAATAAGTCCATAAACATTATTTGTTGCCACCGCAAGCTTACAAAGTTATGAACTATTGCAGCCAAATAATCTTTCTCAGTAATTCCAACTTTAATCATTAATGAGACTTGCTACTGAACAGAAAATACTAATAATAATAATTGCGGTAAAGCTTCCATTCTGGCAGTTCATGAATCTATACATTTACAAGAACAAATAAAGGATGCAACACGGATATACAGATAAGATACAAAACCTAAAACCACATAAAAGCAAATGTTCTTCGGACAACTATTCAAAAAGGGATTAAATTCCTTGCACTTAATGTAAAAGAAGGAGCTTTGTAACATTTCAGCTCACAATGGTTTTTCAAAAAACGAAAAATGTAAGAGGGTATGGGTAAGAACATTCACAAGACTAATGACTAAAATTTTCACAGTTCTAACTAGACTGAATCGAATAACTTATTTAATTCGGGAGACTGGAAAGCACCAATAAACCAGACAGACATGTTAAATGGAACTTAGCTAATGCAAGATGAATCGACATGAAACATTCACAAGACTAATGACTAAATTTTTTCCAGTTCTAGCTAGACTGAATCGAACAACTTATTTCATTCTGGAGACTGGAAAGTACCAATAAACCAGCCAGATATGTTATGTAGAACTTAGCTAATGCAAGATGAATCAACATGAATCATCATCCCCTTGCTTCGAATAGTCGAGTACTAGTTTCTTAACCCAAAAATTAACCGCCGCCTAGTGAAACTTAGATGCTAAGTAGCGAGTTATTTACCTCGACAAAGATGAGGGACATTATCACGCAATTAGAAAAAACAATAATAATATAAAAAATCACAAACCCTAATCGTACCTAACAATGACAAATCGAAAATTGATTTCAAACATCCAAAACCGACAACAGATAGAGCAGCCGCAGAAATCTAAGAACAACACAAGTAATACGACAAACCTTGCCAGAATTTGTAACGGAGACGGGATCGCTGTGGCTACCGTTTGGAGGGTCGTGTTTGCCGTAGTCCTCGTACGAGCAGAGAATATCATCGGTACCAAAATCAAACGCTTTGGGGGAAGAGTTAGGGCGGCCTACTGAACCAGACGCCATAGATCGCAGTCGCAATGAGTGATTTAGAGATTGCGTGGAAAGGCTGCGATTTTCAAGGGAAGAGAGAGATGAAGCTTTCCGATGATCGAGACCAAAATTTTCTTCGGATGCCTTGATATCCATTAGACTTAAAGAGTAAGGTTTTTTATTTATAATAAAATGCTAATTATAAAGATGCGTACATATTTCATTCAAAATCTAAGGTTAAAAAAGGATAAGTTAATCAGAAATTTTCATCTAGATAAAATATTTTAAATCCTTGACAAACAAAAAAAATTAATGAATAGATTTATCTACATGTGATAAATGAATAATCTGTGATTAAATAGTTTAAAAAAGGGATTAAATTGATAAGAAAATCAAGAGGGTGAGAAAATAATAGGATTGGATTCAGCAGGAAAAACATAGAAGCAAACAAGTTCAAGCGATTATAGATAAATAACTTTTTAAAAAAATCTCCACACGAGCACAACTCCAATATTTTTAAAAAGAATGGTTTATTTGAAATAAATTGATTACAAATTTTATATATTTAATCATAAAAATGAAATTCGAAAATATATATATATATATATATATATTATTGACAGAATACTTTGTTTTAATTTAATTTAAAATTTAAACTCTATTATATGGCAA
>JAOANK020000003.1:1354854-1369469 GCA_026257165.2 Telfairia occidentalis
CATTTATTTTTTTGTCGCATTTTTAGCGACACAATTTTCTACGTCGCATTATTTCGTCGCTAAAAATCCTTTTTTTTTGTAGTGTTTATTTCATATTTGCTAAGTACGTAAAAGGTGACAAAATAGTAGCAACCAATTTTTTTTTTCTTTTTTCTTTTCAATTTTGGGTTCATTTTAAAGTAGTTTAGGGATCAAATTAGTTAATTTGTAAAAATATAAACACTAAAATAAATATATGAAAATTTAAGGACCAAAATAAAGTTTAAACCAAAATTTAATATATTATCTATATATGTATTATGATGGGACACTTGGAAAACCCTATTCAATATAATATTACTGATATCATAGGAGGAATTACTAAAGACTTAGCAATGAGGTTTGCTTCAAAACTTCTACCATTGATTTAAATATGTTCCTAAACAATTTTATTATAAAAAATAAGTAACGAAAATTGATATAGTTGATGAGTCGTAAATAAATTATAGTAGACATGACTCTTAAAAAAAATGCTTGGTAGACACGACAATAACGGTAAACACTAGCCAATCACTGATGTAATGCAGTTTGATTAAAAAATGAATTGTAAAAATGACTTTCCATATACTTGCTAAGCATGCTATTCATTTTTCAAAAGTTCTCCACTTATAATTAAGCAACTATATATGTCAATATTTTCTTCAATCAATTTTGAATGCCACATTTTAAATGATATAGATATAGTTGAAAGCAATTGAATCAAATTTCGAATAATTTAGCCAAATATTAAAAAAAGAGGAGAGAAAATTCCAAATAATTGAAAAATGCCTATAAAATAAATAGCTGTGAATACACATAATTTAAAAGGAAACCCTAAAAATGGTATATAAAAGGATAGAATAAACATAGAATACAACGAAGCTGAATTTTCCACCATAACAGCCCAAAAACAATGGCTTTGATGGACATGACGCACCAAACAACGAAGGATGAGATCAAAAAAACGCCTCAAGCCCTCGTGAACTGGTTCTTCACAATGCACTAAAACAAATTACACAACAGATATTAAAAAAAAAGCCTAATCAAGATTCCACCTTTCTAGCTTCTGATGCCCACCACCATTGGGGTTGGTCTTCAAAAAACACCGAGTGACCCAATGGGGTATGTTCCAAAAACAATCACGAAAAGAAAGAAAATCTAATTTCAATCTTCATCTTTCCACAAGAAGATCTTCATTGGAGCAGAGGCGGAGGAAGAACAAGCCGATTCCGAATTCTCTTGTAAGTTCTAGTTGTCGTCAGAATCATTAAACTGTTGCTGATTTGAAGACCCAAAAGGAATTTGCGATTGTATAAGCAAATTGTTTGCTGGGTCCAAATGATCCCAAACGGAGCTACCAGGACCCCAACCGGCCGGAATTGAATTAAACCAAGCCTCTTCCATTTCTCCCCAACCCATCTCCGGCGGCTCCGACACGCCGCCGCTCGCCGCCGCAGATTCACCGTCGGGCTTCTCTTCTTCCGGCGGCTGCGGAAGAACAACTTCACTCTTTGGAGGAGCTTCCTCTGCAATTGGGTCGATGGGCTCTGCTTTCGGCTTGAGGAAACGCTCGGGGAAATTGAGCCTTGCATTTTCGCCTCGCAACTTGAAGGCCTCGCGATCGTAAGCCATGGCGGCGTCTTCGGCGGTGTCGAAAGTGCCGAGCCAAAGGCGAGTCCTGTTTCGTGGAAGACGAATTTCAGCCACCCATTTCCCCCAATGCCGTTGCCTCACTCCTCTGTAAAGCTTCGTAGCGCTTATGGGCTGCAATGGCAATGGAGGTCGAAACAAATTACCCCCATCTGCCCCTAATCTGCTCATCATCATCGCCCTTCCTCTTGGACTTAAATGGAAGGCGTCGGTCCAGTACTTGAAAAGTCTCTGCTGCGACGCCACCGGATCGCCGACGAAATACGGTGGAAAGCCGAAGCCCTGTTGTTGGTTGGAACTGAAAGAAATCATCTGTTGTTCCGGAGAACAAAGAGTTGAAGAAGATGTTAGGTTTGGTGGGAATTGAGTTGGTGATTGTTGGGATGCTTCGAAATCGAAAGGAAATTGGATTTTTGAAGAAGGGGGAGAAACAGGGGAGGGAAAAGAAACAGAGGAATGAAATGGGTTTTGAAGTTCTGAACTACAAATCTTCTTGAGAGGTCTCCTGGACAGGAAAGCATCATCTAAAATTGGCTTCCATTGTTGCCTCTCGGAGCTAATTGCAACATCTTTTCCTTTTTCAATTTTCCTCTCAGGGAATTTCAGTTGTTGGGTTTTTTCGTCGATAACCATCTTGGATTTCCCTGTTTTCTTATCCTCCGCCATGGGATACAGAGCTATAACTTTAACTATCCTCACGCCTCTCGCTCTCTAACGAGAAAAGAAAAGAAAAAAAATCAGATTACGAACTGTATTTACAAAGGAAGTGGAATTAAAACTGGCGAGGGTTTATCTGATTGAACAAAAAACAGAATCGGATAAGAAACCCATTTGAGCTGGAGAGCGAGCGGCAGAACGGGGAGGAGAAATTCCAAACGACGTCGGCGGATGCGGCGGAGGGTTGGGATTCAGAGAATTGAAAGGAGGAAACTTGGAGGATTTGGTAGTTTGTGAGAGGAAGAAGAATGAGTTAGCGTTTATAAGTTTTTAATGAGAGAAGAGAAAAAGATTTGATGTGTATTTTTTGATGAATGAGAGGAAGAGAGAGAAAATATGTTGAAGTGTCGTGGTTGGTCAGCTATAAAAGGGCCCCACGGACCGATTTATTCTAATTTTAGTGTCGTTGATTGCACTTCAAGTTTTTCTCTCTTAGATATTTTATTAATTATTTCGATATTGGATTTTTTTTTTTAACATGGGTTTTCAAATTTGGTTTTGGATTGATATTCTTGTGAGATCAGATTTGTTTACAACTTTGCATAATGATAAAGGGGAGTTGAACCTTTATCGCAAATGTTGTTGGTCACAATTGGGATTGAGATATTTTATTGTCTCTCTTAAGTTCTATTTTTATTAATTTAAATAAAATGTGAATATTTGTTTTTTTTTTTCGAAATGATGGTTTCTTTTTTTGTTAGATTATAAAGTTTGTTAATGTGTAAATTTGAATAAGTAAAAATAAACTCGTTTGTGGTGAGGACGAGTGGACCAGCATAGATCTTTGCACATGTGTGGTGCTCAACCTAATACACTTCAAAACTTCAGTTACAACAGTCCAAATTAGTATCAAGTTATATGCTTGTGGCATCCATGCATTTAGGTTGGTGTCGAGCTTGCGATTCGTTTTTGACAGTCAGCAGATTATATGCTTGTGGCATCCATGCATTTAGGTTGGTGTTGAGCTTGGCTCTAACCTATTTGGCCATTGGTGAAAATCTTGTTCGGCGTCTCCACCTTGAGTTGTCTGAACTGAGGCTCAAGCAAGTGTGTCTCTATGGTAGGGCTACATGACAAGCTCTAATTACACTCCATAACAAAGTTAATCAGTTCCTAAGAACTTTGGGGCAACTCATTTCTTAGAAACACATTGTATGTCCAGTAGAACTCTGCCATAAATTTTCACATGACTATTTGGTCATTGAGGCTCGCTACTTTTCACTTTTGAGGATTCTACTGACATGCTTAACTTAGAGGAATGACTCTGATACCACTTGTTAGGAACAAATAACACTTTCACATCTAAACAATGATATGATGTTGTCCACTTTGAGCATATATAAGCTCTCGTAGCTTCAGTCTTGGTTACATACCAATGAAGAAGTTGTCCCTCACTTATAAATCATGAATTTTTTTCCTTCTTTAATCAATGCAAAACTTTGGTTGCACTTCCAATAAAGAACATAAGAAACATAAGAATATAAAAAGGGACTTGTGTGATTGTACTAGCTACCCATTGAATATACATTGTACTAAATTAGAATTGAAAATAACCATTCTCTCCCAACAAAGTATCAAATAAAAAAAGACTCCCTACCATCAAAGATTAAAAGAAAAATATGATTGTACCTATGATATCTGAACTTTGTCAATGTGACTATTTTGGTTAAATTATACATGTAGTCCTTAAACTTTCAAGTTTGTGTCTAGTTTGTCTCTCAACTTATAAAAATAAATTAAAAGTTTAAAAACTTATTTACCACGTCGGAAAGTTTAAAGATTTATTACACACAAAGTTTATGAATTAAACTTGTAATTTAACCTACTATTTTATTAACAACACTTGGAAAATTGGTACTAATACTCACATGCCCAACTCTTACCTAAAATAAAATAAAAGGTAACAGAGAATGCAAAGATCAATTAATTTACTTAACATTGTGAAATTAGGTATATGATTTATTTTTAAAAATTTATCTTTTGGTATATCTAATAATAAAAAATTATTGTTAATTCAAGTTTAGCTTCATGGATAAAATATCTATAACCATCGTAAAGATTGATGATTGAATCTTAACTCTACAATTGTTGAACTTAAAAAAAATAATTATTTAATTAATTTAAGATTAAGATTAAAATGGGGTTTGAAGAAGTAAATATATTTTTATGTGTGATGGAAGTGCTCCCACGCGCCCCGCCCCCTACACCACTTTCGGCGGAAATGGTTCCGTCTTTCCTCTCTCTCATATATTAAATAATACAAAGTCAAATGTGATATTGTTAAAAGTCAACAACATTACAAAACCATGTCGGTGACTACTGCCACGTGTCGGTTATCTATTCTTGACCTTTTCTCCTCCAACCTTTAAGAAACTTCCCTACATAGTTTTTTTTTTTTTTTGAGTTTAACCATTGAAAAATTGAAATATCAAACTGTCACTCTTTATAATGGTAGTAGATATTTTATTTATTAAATTATATTTGAATTGATAGAATAACTTAGTTAATGATTCTACATTGCAATTAAAAAAAATTTTAAACTATATTTTAAATATGTATCAAATCATTATTAGAAGACACATCTTTTGAACATGTTAAAATGTTGCCACATTGAATAAATTTTCTAGTATGATGTTCACATTTGATAATTTTCTACTTACCTTTTCTCCTTCAAAATTCATTTTTTTCTAGAAGCCTTCTCTTTTTCCAAGGGGTATCTCTTTTCAAAATAAATTTTTCTTCTTTCATCTACAACAAAAATGATCTTTTTTTCTTTTATAGTTTAAATAAGGGAGTCGGGTAAAAATTTGAACTTATGACCTAAAAATACTGATTTCTTAATCAACTGAACTACACCAAAGAGTCTAAATTGATATCTCGTAAAATTTTTATTCATCAAAAATAAAAATCGTCTATACAAATTAAAAATAAAAGGTGTCTTTACAAATTTATTGCGAGAGGGACGCAATATACTCATGTTTTTACAAGTAGTAGGGAAAATTATTTTGTGTTGATATTTTCTTTTTAATTACTAGAGTTGTTGAGGTCAAAAAGTGTATAAACCCAAATTATATCTTTTCCAAATTAAAAGAAAATAGTTAAGTCTTCCCAAAATATCAAAACTCGTGAATACAGATCATAGCCGCGTAGACAAATCTCTTTCCAAAGGAGGAAGACTTTTGAAAAACAAATTCAATGCTCAAAATTTGTATTTTTTTTTTTACTTCAAATTTTATGGCACAGATGTACGATTAATTAATATTATACTAGATGAGCTTTGTTTGAATCAGGTATTTTGTTTAATAAGATTCCTGATTTGTTTATTTTGATTTTTGATATTAGAAGAGAGAAATAGTATGTTTTGTTATGGGTGAAATTATAGAAGACTCAAGAAAAGTAGTCCAAGAAAGAAAGTCCAAAATCGACAAAGTCAGTCCGGGGACCACTTCGTTTGTAGGGTCGGCTGAGGACCACTTCGTTTATAGGGTCAGCTGTAGGCTGTAGCTACCCAAAGGAAATTGGCCAGAGTCGATCACCCAAAAAAAGGCCGGCTCGAGTCAGCCTAGACCACCTACCCAAGAAGGGGGTGGGCGATGACCCTAAAAAAGGGGTCAGCGGCCGACTCCTTAGGTGGGTCGGCCCACCCCAAAAGGGGTCGACTGTCGACCCAAGTTGAGTCAGCCAAGACCCACCCCAAAAAGGGGTCAGTCGCCTACCCGATGGTGAGCCAAGACCCGACCCAAATCGGGTCGGCCGCCGACCCCAAGATGGGTGGGCCAAGGCCACCATCCCAAAAGGGGTCGCGTGTCGATCTCAAGAAAATTTTGGCTTAAGTAGACCTATCTAAAAGGCCAAGGTCAACTAATGCCTTAGCGAAAATTATATGTCGAAGGAGTCGGTTGAGCCCGCCTTAATTTAATTGGTCATTTATCACTAAAAATATTGTAACGTGAGAGTAACGGTCAAAACGTATGAAACGTAAAACGTCATTAATGATGACGACGACTACCATATTTGTGAAAGTTACTAGGTTATCTTCAATACGTAATCCTATAAAAAGGAAAGGGGAATTGAGCTAAAGGTAAACAACTCTTTTCTACTCTCTAGTGCTAAGTCAATTCTAATTACTTGGACTAACTTGAGCGTCAGAGTGTTTGTAGTTTAGCACCACACCGGTGTGGAGTTATTCTATTTTGCAGGTGTATACGTGTTTGTCCCCGATTAACAAATTTTATGTTGACTAGATTCAGGTATCAACATGTTTAAATTTCATTTTGATCTTTTTGTTTATTATAGTTTTTGAATTTTTAAGATATCTAGTTTCATGATTTAACATTAAAAAAGCCTTCATTTTGTTTTTAGTTTTTTTTTTTTTTTTGGAGTTCAACCAAATGTGGAGTAAGAAAATTCGAACCCATGACCTCTTCATATTTCTTTAGTCAGTTCAACTATGTTCGGTTTGGTTTATTTTGTTTTTAGTTAATAGACAATATATTTTTAAGTCATGTATTGAACTTTTTTTTTTTTTTTTTTGAGAAAATGTATATTGAACTTTGTTAATATGGACATGTATTGAAGCATTAGCTAAGGTGAGGGCCTTATTTTAAAAAATTATTATTGGTTTTAAACTTATTTTAAAAATATTATAATTTTATTTTGGGCAAAACAAAATTGTCCCAATGCTATCAAAAAGATTATTTTGGTCTATATGCTTTTAAAAAGTAATCATTTTAGTCATTTGCAAAATTGTAACTCAAATTCTATACAAGACAAAAACACTTTAATACGAAGGTACACTATATTTTAAGAAATTTATTGGGTGTAATGTTGTGCTCAAATTATAATAGAAAAAAAAATATAGAAAGAAAATGAAAGATAAAAAATAGTTACTTTTTAAAAGTATAAAGACTGAAATAGACGTTTTGAGAGTACAATCGCTAAGGTAGACAAAAGTTGAAAGTACATAAACTAAAATGAATAAAAGTTGAAAGTATAGAGACCAAAATAATATTTAAACCTAATAACAATGACAAAAATAGTTATCTTGTACAAGATTTTTTCTTTTAATTCAACAATCATAGGGTTGGAAATCAAACCATCGACATTTATGATGATAGTAAATATCTTATCAATTAAACTATGTTAAAATTAGTTTACATGATTTAAATCTAAACAATAATACAAAACATAATTATCTAAACTTAAGCACCATAGAAGTAATGGATGAATCCAATGTGGCCTCTCAAAAAACAAAACCCCAACAAAGACATTAAAAAAATACAGCTCGTTTCTGCTCCAATTGGCCAATCTGACAGAGCAACATGAATCTCTTCGAACGCAAAATTCGACATTAAAAAAAAACAAAATCAAAGTCAACCCCATGTCGGCGTGGAAAGCTTTAACTTTAATCCATCACAAAGAACACCATTAATATACTTATCTTCCAGCTATGGCTTCCATTAAAGCATTATTGCAAATTCCTCTGTTTTTTTTTTTTTTTTTCTGGTTCAAAATGATTGGCCTTCCTCTCTCTTGCCTTCCAAGAAATTTGTAGATTGTTTACACAGTTTCTTCCACTAGTTTGTGGGTTACAAAAAAGGCAATAACTTTGAACAGTTCTTCAGCTCTTATCTTTTGTAAAAAAAATATCTGAGTTTGCTCTCTGAACTTTTGTGATAGAATTGATATTTTGCTTAAGTGGGATTTCCATTTTTCCACAATGTGTTTGAGGAATTTATACTTGATTGATTGGTTTAGTGGAGTTAAACAAATTCATGAATTTTTTGGGTGTTCTGTTTACAACTAAAAGCAACTTCACTTACCAACCCCACCCCCCACCCCCATCCACCAAAACTTGCTTTTCAACAATGGGTCACAACTGAAATTTGATATTCTTCAGCCCTTTTGACTTCTGTATGAAAACTGACTGCTATAAAGAATTACAAGGGAATTGGAGTTTTTTTTCTTCTTCTTTTGACTCTCTTTTTTTTAATCTGAATGTAATAGAAAACAGATTCTTTTCCTTTGCTAATGAAGTCCTCCTTGGTGCTGCTTTCTCTGCAAATATTCTCTCTTCAGAGCTATGAATTTGGCTGCGATTTCGTCGTAATCGGGCAACTTCGGATGAACATGGCTCGGATATTTATCTGCAGCCTTCATACATTTTGTGAAATTGTTTTTCATTCCATTGAAACCAAGACAAGATTCATGCTTACTCTTTGAACTGAATTCTTCTGGTTTAGCATTTGTTTCCTTGTTTTCATCTGGCTGGCAATGAGAGTAGACGAAAACATCATAAACCACAGCTCCAATCTCACGACTTCTTATCTTCTTCGTCCCCGAAAATGTATCGAATTCGATTTCCTCGTCTGAATCTCCAGTCCATGACATGTGATCTCCGCTAGAGAAATTATTATCTAGATGATAATGCTTTGGATACCTAATAAAATACGAATCAATGTTCTTCTTCTCTGATATCACAACTTCATAATCATCTGTTTTACACTCAGAATAGACATAACATGGTTGCTCCAAGCAGTAGTTTTCCATTTCAGATGACAAGCTGTGGCATGATAGGCAACAACACTTCATCAATTTCTTCTTTGTATGACTTGAACTATTATCCTCTCGCTCTCGACATGTCGATCTTCTCCTTGATCGTTTCGGAGATTCATTTATACTGTGGCTATATCTTTCCAAGATGGATTTCTTATTCAAGTTGTCATGATGTTCGTCCTGAACACTTTCTCTCAAGCTTGTAACAGGTGATTTGAACTTGAAGAATCTATGATCCCACAAGTCTCCATCTTCCCTTGAGGGGTTTGAAAGCTCGACTACATCGTCGAGATAAACGATAGTTTCTTCACAAAACGGAGGGATTTCGAGAGAGGATGCATCATTCTCTCTGTCTAACCCATCTCCCAAAGTGGCAGCTGCAATCCTACATTCCTTAGCTTTCCAACTTAACAAGTTTGAAGAAGAAGCCAAGGCAGAATTGCTACAAACTTCCTCCCTTCCATTTGGCACTATAATATCTGTTAAATAGCTGGAAGAAGTAGAATGACACAGACGATCAACGATGTCGCTGCCGTTGCCCCGTGATGAATCGACACATATTACGTCTCTCTCCAACTCTTCAGCATTTGAATCCTGAATTTTTGGTTCTTCTTTTCCCTCACAATTAGTCTGATCTCCATTCTCCAGTACCTAATGTTAACCAAATCTTCTTCACTTCTAATGGCATTTCATTAAAGGATTGCTTGAAATAAAACAGAAGAAAAAGGCAGAGTTTTCATATCAGCAAAATCACCTGTTTCTGATGCCAATCTGGACAGTATTCAAGAGCTAAAATTGCTGGATGAAAGCAACCTCTAGTTATTTCACTGATCAATCTTTGCTTCTCATCATCTGAAACAGGCTTCATAAGAAACTTCTCTTTGATCTGTACAAAAGTAATGAATGTTTATAACTAATAACCCAACAATCTGAGTATAGCAATCTATGAATCATTGGATTCACATTATCAACTACCTGTGGGTTCACAAGATTTCCAGGACACAATTCAACAGCAGCCATAGCGAAATTCTGACCGTAACGCTTTTCGAAGAGCTTCCGAACCAGTTTAAGTTCAGGAAAATCCCCACATCTTGCAGAGGCAAATATGAGGCTTGAAATTGCTTCAACAATATCATCTGGGCAGGTCCTGAAACCACCAAATTAAGACATATAAGGTGCTTTTATCAGATCAAAATCTCCAAAAATTGGTAATAATTTGGTAAGAGAACCAAGAGTTATTTACCATACTTGTGTTTCCTGATATGGGAGAATTTCACGAGGATGAATTCACAGAAATTTTCAATCAAATCATACGCCTCAATCAAACTTTCATCTCTAATGAGCTGCTCCACCTGATATAAAAGGAAAACGAATGATTTTCTAGTAAACAAGTCAATCAAAAAGTGTTCTGTCCAATTCTAACATACCCTGTTGAAGGCAATTCGTTGATAGCCATTGTTAATCAGCTCAAACAAATCCTCACGCAATTGCCTGACGATTGAACATCTCTTCTTCTTGAGCATCTTAAGCCGGCACAGAGCTCGTTTGATCAGCTTCTTGCTGTATCAAATCACAAACAAAAAATAAAAACTTTTCAAAGATGAGAAATTTAGAATTGGAAGGATTTGAAAACCCACCATTTTGAAGCCTTTCGCCACCCAAACAGAATGCCAAACATGTCTGAAATTACACTGCAACTTAGAAGGAAGGCGATGAATTTGGAGTAATAACAGAACCACCACTACAGTTGGTTACACTGTATTGGGAGTTATTTAGGACTAGTGGGGTTTGAAAATTTAGAGAGAAAGACGGGTTCTTGTTACTGATTACATGAAGAACTGCTCCAATTACTTAGGGTTTTTGGGACACATGGAAAAAAAGAAAGAATCCTGATGGAGAACAGGAGGACGTGGGATGGACTTAACCGAAATTCTAGGCTTATTAAACGCCAAAAAAGCCATCTTTCTGAACCCCTCAATTCTAGCAGATGTTTGAATTGGAAATTCATGATCTGCAGAAAGGGTTGGCAGAGTAATCAATAAAGTTACGAACTTTGATCATTTTTTTAGTATCTTTTCGTGGAGAAACAGCAGAAAGTTCTGGTGGAAAAGATGAGAAAGTAATGCGTTTGTTTTTTAGCTAAATGAGTGGTTAATTCATCCCACAATCTTTCTCATTTTTCAATCTCTCTCTCTCTCAGATGAAGAGAATCGAAACTCACTCTGTAAACAATCTTGTCTTACATCAAATTATTTGTTTCGACTCGTTCTTCAACTTCGTCTTTGTTTTAGATTCCAATGCCATTGGATGGTTTTGAATCAAAGATATAACGAATTGGGGAGTTTTGTTTTGAACCCTCATTAGCAGATTGATTTTCTTCTTCCACATAAACAAAAAAAAAGCAAAATCTTTCCTTGTAAACCTGATTCTTCTTATCCTCATTGGTGAATTTCATGGGTCTGTATTCCTTTTCTATTGTTTTCCCTCTTTCTAGAAGTTTTGTTATGATTTGGCAATTTGGGTCTTAACCTTGAATTACTTTTTAATTGAAACAAGAAGTTCCAGAACAAATCCAAACAAATAATTTGATGAATTGATGACTTGAAGGAACCCATTAAAACTCTCAACTCACAATACACGCACAGTAATTTTCAAGCAAAATTCTGGACTTCGATGTCACTTCAGAAAAAGAAAGAAAGGAAAAAAGGGGGTTTCTTCTTAATTACCTAATTTCACACCAATCTATCGCGAGCGAGTAAAAGAAACAATATAATTTACATAGAAAGAAAGAAACATTGATGGAAAGAGTAAAATAAAATCTCCCATAAAATCGCCCAAAAATGAAGCAGCAAATCATGGCCAGAGCTTTACAATTTAAAGGGAGGCACCGTAAGTGTAATTACTCGATAAAATCCCAACTTTCTTATTAGGGGACAAGTTATCAACCACCAAGGAACAATTGACAGACACCGTAAGCTTCCTTAAAGAGAATCCCCCAATCACGACCGTCACCGGCACTTTGACCTCCACAAGCAGAGGAATTTTGCCACTGTGTCTGTTCTGCATCAGCGCCTCTTGAAGCCCAGATCCAAATTCGCTATTCCCACTCAGCAAAATGCTAATGGACGTCACATTCTTCGCGGGTTGCCGGAAATTCGGAATCTTTCCGGCGCAGAGCTGCGATTCGGAGTAGAGCACAGAAACAGAGCTGTCTTTGCCGTAGATGAAATCAATGTGGTCATTAGGGTTGTCGGCTTTGACGAGGACGATGAATTCGGTGTAGAGGCTGAAATCGGACTTGACATTGAAGGCGTGGACACTGAAATTACTGACTTTGTAAGAAGGGATTTTAGGGTCGTAATAGGAGTAGAGAAAATAGCCGAGGCCCAACAGAGCAAAGATTAAGAAGAAGAGGAAACAGTAACAGCAACAAATACATTTCAAGCAACAACCAACGCCACCGCCGCCGTGGCTTTTGGAGTGGTATCTGGGGATGTTGCGGCGGTAGGGAGGCGGCCGGAGACTGGTCTGGTGGTTGTCGGAGAGCATGACGTATTTGGGTTTTGGAGGAGCTTCCATGAGAAAGGGGGAAAAAGGAAGGGGCTAATGATGACGTTAAAGTTGAAGGGCGTTGACTGTTTGATGGGCATAGCTCGTTAAACAAAGAGGAGGCTGTTAGTTTGTTGAGTTCGTTTTTTTTTTTTTTTTTTTTCTGTTCTTCTTGTTCTTCTTTTTGTCTCAGCCCAAATTTGGACCGGAGGTCAAATGGAGAGAGGGCATTGAAGGGATTTGTGTGTTTTGTTTTAGTGGACTGTTATTTGTTTGTGGACAAGAAACCAATGGCTGTTTGTTTTTTCGAAACCGAGTTTTGTGGGTTTTTTGGTTTTTGTGACTGTGAAACTAATGTCAAAAGATTCACGATGACGACGATGACAGTCCTTGGTTGGTTCTTCTCTGTTTTTATGTCTATTTTTAACTCTCACAAAACTGAATCCTTTGCTTTAGCCTTTCATTAATTAAACAACTCAAATTTCCTTCTTTTAACTAAGCTTTTTTTGGAGTTGGAAACTTGAAGGTTCCATGGTTTACAGAGGGGAGGGGATTTTTTTTTTTAAAAACCATGGATTAAACAGATCAAATTAAATAGAGTTTGATTAACCATTTGAAGGTACAGCATAATTTTAATCTAGTCTTTATATGATTTTGAATGTTTCAATTTGATTCGTATGGCTTAGCCAAACTTTAGAATTTGTCACTGTTGCTACCATATTGACACTTTTTTTTACGTGGTAACTAGTTGATGCTTTCAATTTGGCTAACTTTGCGTAATGGATTGGATTAGGGCTGAGTAAAATTAAAAGGAAATGTGTGTTTTTCGGAAGGATACGACTTAATTTAGAATTTATTTAAGAGATTTAATCAACCATAGAGATCAAATTAAAATTTAATCAAAACTATAGAGACTACATTGAAAATTTTAAAATCATAGAGACCAGTAAATTAAGCTCAAAACCATATAAACTAAATTGAAAATTTCAAAAATATAGGACCATTGAAATTAACCCAAACTATAGAAAGAAAATTGAACCCAAGTCCAAACTTGAAACTAAATTGAAAATTCTAAAATTATAAAGATAAAATTAAAACTAAATATTCAAACTATAGGAACCAATAACTGCCTCTCTTAGCTTTGAATACTCGATCAAATAACAAATTTTTTGTTTTTCTTCAACATATGAAAAATGTAAAATTATCCCTCACAATTCATTATTTAACATGTTTCATAACGGTAGAAAAAGAGAGAGATTCCTATCAAACCTTCTATAGACTAGAAAAAATTATTCAATACAGTTGTTTCTCTTAACCTTTGAATACACGATCAAATCACAAATATTAGTCCTATATCCAATAGTATAAAACCATCAATTAGAAAGAGAGATTCGAGCCTTCTTAGGCCCCCCAAAAAACACCTTTTCAATATACCACAATTATTAATTTTTCTCGTACATCCAACGAATGTAAAATTACCAGTGACATCGATTTCAACCCGGCCAACCATTTTGTTTGTTGTTGAAAAAATTTGAAACAAACGTCTCCTAAGTTTTATTCCCCTACATGAATGAAGTTTCAGAGTACATTTTCAATGTTCTCTGGCACAATAATTCGCCGTTTAATTTTCATGGGTACCACACTCACAATAGTACAATGTTAAAGAAAATCGAATAAGCTGCAGAAGAAGAAAAGAAATGAAAGGGAAAAAAAAAAAAAAAAGTATATTGAAAGAGATGGTCCATGGTGGATGTTATTTATGAGAGAGACAAAGATCCATTACGCTTCACCAAGGTTGCAGCAACAACATTAATGACGTTCACATCAGACTCAGGATACCAAATTTATTGCCCCTCTAAGCATTTCAAATTTTCAATACCCTCCCCTTCATGCATACTTGTAGTACCATAAATTTTCATTTCTTTTTTGAAAAAAAATACATTTTTGGTCTTTCGGTTTTAAGTTTGGTTTCCATTTTGTCCTTACGTTTCAAAATGCTACACTTTTAATTCGAATTTTGAGTTTAGTTTCTATTTGATTTCTAAATTTTAAAATGTTTCATATTTTTACTCTTGAATTTGTACGAATGATTAATTTTGATTTCCAAGATAATAATTATTAGTAAC
>JAOANK020000003.1:1399370-1415839 GCA_026257165.2 Telfairia occidentalis
TTTGATAAAAAAATTAAAAATTTAAGAACAAGTTTAGAACCTATTTAAAAAAATTGGTTTATATCTCATTTTAGGAGTTGAACTTTTAAAATATTTATTTTGATCTCTGAACTTTTAAGATTGTTTCATTTTGGTTATTGAATTTTCAAAATATTTATTTTCACCTCTGAACTTATAAAAAAATAATCATTTTCGTCAGTAGTATATAATTTTATCATCTAATATTTATTTGTTTGATGTTTGTCTTCAACTTATGTGACTTAAATACACTCACTTTAATAAATGTATTTATATATTTGAAGCTATATCATTAATTTTTTTAAAATACGATAAAAATAAGGACTAAAATGATTATTTTTTTAAAGTTGAGGGACACAAACAAATATTTTAAAAGTTTAAGGATAAATACAAAATTTTTGAAAGTTCATTGACCAAAATGAAATTTTAAAAGTTTAAAACCAAAATATAATAAACTTCAAAATTTTGGGACTAAAATTAAACTTAAAAAAAAAAATCGATTTAAGGATCTATGATTGAAGGAGTAAATTTGTAATTTAACTATAATTTTAATCTCCTTCCACGCCTTGTAGGACAATGCCCCGATGAGAAGAACCCTACTCAGAATTCCATTCCTTCGCTCTTCTTCTCGTCCTCTTCATTCACTCGATCCTAAATCATATTCTTTGTATCGAAATGGAAATTTGTCTTCTAAGAACTCAGATTGCAATGTCACCAGCGGTTTCGGCGAAAATTTCAGGTGTGTCTTCACGAACACTCTACTCCCACCTCCCGAATGGATAGAACCTTTTGTGGATGTCTCTGATGTAATTTCAAGCTCCCAACGCCCCGACCCATCTCCATGGGTGACCCTAATTTTGAATCTTCTAGATGGGTCTCCGAACATGGAAGCAAATTTAGATTCTTTTTGTCGCAAGTTTTTGATTAAGTTGTCGCCAAATTTTGTTGCATTTGTTTTACAATCTGTAGAGCTTCGCCAGAAACCTGAAATTGCTCTCAGATTCTTTTATTGGGCGGGCAAGCAAAAGAAATATGTTCATAAATTGGAATGTTATGTGTCACTGATTGAGCTCCTAACTTTTTCGACCGATTTGGTCAGAATCCGGCTGCTATTCCGTGAACTTAGGGATATGGGTTTGTTGATGACTCTATCAGCTGCGAACTCTTTGATTAAGAGCTTCGGAAATCTTGGCCTTGTTGAGGAACTGTTGTGGGTATGGCGACGAATGAAAGAAAATGGGATTGAGCCGAGTTTGTATTCTTATAACTTTTTAGTTAATGGATTGGTGAATTCAATGTTCATTGAGTCTGCCGAGAGGGTTTTTGAGGTTATGGATGGTGGGAAAATTGTGCCCGACACTGTGACCTATAACATTATGATAAAAGGATACTTCAAAGCTGGGAAAACGCAGAAGGCAATGGAGAAATTTAGAGATATGGAAATGAAGAATGTAAAACCTGATAAGATTACATACATGACATTGATCCAGGCATGTTATTCTGAAGGAGATTTTGATTCGTGTCTGAGTCTTTACCTTGAAATGGAAGAAAAGGGAGTTGAAATGCCTTCTCATTCTTTTAGTTTGGTCATTGGTGGGCTCTGTAAGCAAGGAAAATGTATGGAAGCTTATGCTGTTTTTGAGAAGATGAATCAGAAAGGTTCTAGAGCAAATGTTGCAATTTATACTGCTTTGATTGATTCATACTCGAAAAATGGGAGCATGGAAGTGGCCATGAGGCTCTTTGAGAGGATGAAAAATGAAGGGCTTGAACCTGATGCAGTTACATACGGTGTCATCGTTAATGGATTGTGCAAGAGTGGTAGATTGGAGGATGCAATGGAATATTTTGATTTCTGCAGAAATAAAGGAGTGGCAATCAATGCTATGTTTTATGCTAGTATAATTGATGGCCTTGGAAAGGCTGGGAGAATTGAAGAAGCAGAAAATCTTTTCGATCAAATGTTCGCAAAGGGTTGTGCTCGAGATTCATATTGTTATAACGCCATTATAGATGCACTAGCCAAGCATGGGAAGATTGATCAAGCCTTAGCACTCTTTAGGAGGATGGAAGATGAAGGTTGTGATCAGACAGTTTATACATACACAATTCTTATCGATGGGCTGTTCAAGGAACATAGAAATGAAGAGGCGATAAAGCTATGGGACACGATGATCGACAAAGGAATCACCCCGACTGTAGCTTCGTTCAGAGCTCTTGCCATAGGGCTCTGTCTTTGTGGCAAGGTGGCCCGGGCTTGCAAGATCTTGGATGATCTAGCACCAATGGGTCTCATTCCTGAGACAGCATTTGAGGACATGATCAACACTCTGTGCAAAGCCGGACGCATCAAGGAAGCTTGCAAATTGGCCGATGGAATCGTAGATCGGGGGAGGGAAATACCGGGAAGAATTCGTACAGTTCTTATCAATGCCTTGAGAAAGGCAGGCAATGCTGATTTAGCCATTAAACTGATGCATAGTAAGATTGGCATAGGATATGATCGGATGGGTAGTATTAAAAGACGAGTCAAGTTCAGGACACTTATTGAAAATTGAATTCTTCCAAGCTCTAATGCCTATATATGAATTCTATATCCTATATTAAAATCTTGCAATGACCATCACAAGTTTTATTTTGTTATTTCCATGTTTTGGCCTATACAAGAGCGTAGTTAACAAAGTTCTGGGGAAGCTCTGTTTTGACCATCTATCGAACCCTTTAGTTATATCATTATCAGGGTTTAGTTGTGATGATTGAACCAAATTAAGAACCTGTAATGGAAATCTTTCCAGATGCAGTCACTAATCCAACCGTTCCACACATTGCGACCAAAATACATAACCATGGCTCTGTTACTTGTCTTTGACATGGATGTCTCTTTTTCAGACAAAAGTTTCTCACAGCTAAAGACGGTTTCTTTCCAATGGTGACACTAATCTTAGATGTCGTAACGGTTCTTTTGGTCTTTGCTTCTGTTCGAACTTAGAAGGATAGACAGAGTTCATACATCGTAAGGACAGGTCGATTTTGTCACGTTTTTAATTCACTAACCAATGAAACATGAACATCCTCCCTTGGTTTCTTCAAACCAAATCTGTTAGGTACTAGAATCTTATTAAACGCTAAGGATGAACAAGAAAATTTGTCTTAGTTTTTGTCACCAGTTGAATTTCTCCCTTCTTTAATTTGTCCCACCTCTCTCTTTTCACCCAATTTCTTTAACTTCGATGCAAACAAATTACAGAACTTTGATTTATCCGACTGTTTTCCTTCTATTTATCCACCCTCGTTCCTCGTTGTTCAATTCCCCCGGCATCACTTCAAAGTGATTAACAACCCCATTAGCTGCTAATCACCAAAACCCTTTCCTTCATCCAAATGGGGTCTCTTTCAACTGCTTCAGCGTCCCCATCCCGGCCGCCGACGGGAAACCAACCGGCAAATTTCAAGATCTGTGTCTCTTATTGCGGCAAAGATGCTTCACAGGGCACCCGCGTCTCTAATTGGATCGATTGTTACGACCCACAAGATAATTCATGGAACCGCGTCACCACAATCCCTGGGCTTCTGGAAAATCATGCCCTCAAAGGGTTTTCAATGGTCTCGATCGGAGAATGCTTATACGTCATCGGCGGCCGCCTCTGTGAGAAAATGGCGCCGGCCGACAACCGGAAAACGAAGAGCGAACTGGAAGTCCGGCGGCATGTGCTGCGTTACAACGTGCGTGAGAACATGTGGTACAAATGCGCGCCGCTCAGCGTGCCACGATTCGACTTCGCCTGCACTGTCATCGGCGGCAAGATTTTCGTCGCCGGCGGGAAATGCCGGCTGTGCACCGCCACAGGAATGGCGTCTGCAGAAGTTTACGATCCGGCGCTGGACGAGTGGCAATCTCTGCCGGAGATGAGCACTTCTCGGCACAAGTGCGTCGGAGTGACGTGGCAAGGGAGATTCCACGTGGTTGGTGGATTCGCCGGTAACAGTGATTACATTGGCAACATGGAGAGGAGTTCTGCTGAAGTGTACGACGGCGAAGGATCCCGGTGGAATCTGATCATCGGAATGTGGCAGCTGGATGTTCCGCCGTACCAGATCGTCGCCGTGGACGAGAAGTTGTTCAGCTCCGGCGACTGTCTCAATTCATGGAAGGGGCAGATCGAAGCGTATGATTGGAACCAGAATATTTGGAGCGAGGTAGAGGGATCTCGATTTGAGGCCCTGTCGGCAACCAATTTCGTCACCATGGCACCGGCCGGAGCTGACCTGTACTTCCTTGCTGGTCGCAGAATGCCAGATCAGCCCTCTAAGATGACGTCAGTTGTCCACGTGTTTGACACGTCGGCAAATGGTGACGCGTGGAGAAGTATGGAGCCCATTCAAGAGGATGTCGTAAAGGAGCTTTGCAGCCATTGCTGCGTCGTAATGCTAAGAAACTAATATATATTTATATATGGTGTCCTCAATTTTTAACATTTAAATTTTCATTTCTTCAAATTAAACTCTAAATTCCTAAAAAAAAATAAACTAAGATCTAAACTCAAAAAGTCCGAACCAAAAATATCCAATCAAATACCCAACATAGCCTATCTACAAAGAGAACTTCATCAAATCCTAAGTTATATCTAGCAACAAACCTAAAGTGTTAAATTAAAAAAATTAAAAAATAGAAATTAAAAAAAAAAAAACTTTGAGGGGAAAAAATAAAATTGAGGAATATGGAAAATTGCAAAGAGAAAAAAGAAAACTTATATAATTATTTATTGTTGTGTTTGTTTAGTGAGACTATTCTTGTTGCTGTTTGTCATTTGATTTGATTGTGTAATGCGGTTTTGAAGTAAGTTGGTACTCAATGAAAAGTAGAAAGTTTCATTGTCATATCAAATTTTTGTTTCATTGTAATATTTTTGTAAATAGATGAGCTTTAAATAAAAGTTCCACTCATTCCATTCTATATATCTACATTGCATAATAAAATTGGTTGAGAAACTTGCATGGAAGTAAAAATTGACCAAATCCAAATATATGGTTTTACCAAACTTCATAATTTTCATGTGCAAGAGTAATATATTAGTTGGAAAAACAAATTCCTAATTTTCAAGGTAATTCTAGATTTTATCTTTAATTTTTAAAGTTATCAATATCTCTCTTAATGTGTTAAAGATTTTGAGTTAGTTAAACTTGACGTGTCGTTAAATTATTATTGTAATATCATATTATGACACACCAACGTGCCACTTAAAAAAAATGAATTTTTCTTAATGACATGTTCAGATTCATGTGTGAAATAATATCCAAGTGACAACTTTACATGTCTAAATGAATTAATATAATAATAATTTAATGATGTATCAACTATTTGCCAACGAATGGAACTAAAAAAGAGTTCATAATATATTTTTTTTTCAGAAGGACCTAATTGAAAAAATAAAATATTAATGTCAATTTAAATATAGTTCAATAAATAAGACATCTATTACTATTGTATTTAAGTCGATGGTTTTATCCATGCTATAAACGGAATGGTTAAAGAAGATGGGCCAAAAGATGGCGTAAAAGTGGGCCCAATTATGAAGGTGAGAGTAACATGAAGCCCAACTTTTAAAACAAGCGTGAGAGAGAGAAAAGCAGGTAGTTTCACGTGAGTCCAAACATTCAGAGCGGGGCCCACCTACGGGTCCACTTTTTTCTGACGCAAACCTGCTCCACCCTCTATCCCATTCTCGACCCGCATATCATTATTACATACCCAAACAGTCAACTCCCATAAATTATTGAAACAGTGTTCTTGCTAAGTTTTTCTTTTTCCATTTTTTTTATTGAACAATGTGTTTTTTCTGATGTCGGAAAGATACTTATTAATTGAGCTATGTTCGATTTGTAATTTTGTACTTAAAATTTGATTTTAATGGTTTGGACAAAGTTAGAATTTGGTTCCCATAGATTTAAAATTTGAGGCTTTTTTTTTGGGGTGGTCCATATGATGTTTCAAAAGTTTTAGTTTGATCCTTCTTTTAATATAAGTAAAAGAAAGAAAAGCATGAACGGATACCACAAGCGTACCGAGTATAACAGCCTTGCTAGCCAAATGAGAGCTTCCCCCAACTATAGATTTGGAATAATGGTTTTTGTGTGCATGAGTAACGTTGACATTAAGTTGAATTTCATTATCGAATAAGTTGTCTTCATTAATGTCAAACCGAACATAGCTCAACTGGTTAAATGCATATCTCCCTAACAAAGAGGTCATGAGTTCAAATTTCTCTACCATACATGTGATGAACTAAAAAAAAAAAAAGTTGTCTCCATTAATCAACTTTCAATGAGTCAGTTTCAATTTAATCCTTATTGTTCACTCAAACGTAATAAATTGTTCTCGTCTTTATAATTTTTTTTTTTTTCACTTAGTCGTTTTTTAGCTTGGTACTATGTTAATTTTTTATATATTAGGTTTTAGAGTAGGGGTAAACAAATGAAATAAAATAGACAATTCAAGTATGTAAACTATAATTTAGGGATGATTTGTAAGATTTAACAAAATCATAGAGACTAAATTTAAACATAATGAGCAAATTCAAACTCTTTTACAATCATAAAAATCAAATTGAAATTAAACTTAAATTATGAAAACTAAATTTATAATTTAACCAATTAAAAGTTATGATTTAATAATTGACTCGAAAATTTAGATGATAATGGCCACGTTGAATTGGACCCCTCTTAAAAATCGACCGTCCTTATCATCGTCAACCCCACGTCCCATAATCTCCACCGTTCATAATATCCTACGTCTTGGGATTCGGCGCAGGCTGAGTCAGATGTGTCATATGGGTAGCCCAATGAGACTGTGACACGTAGCGGAACGTGATAGGGAGAGGGCTGGTGCGCGTCCACGTTGGCAATGTGGTCCCCGGTGGCAGGTTGTGTAAGTGGCTTTTCGACATGTCGTACGCAGAGGGCACGTGAAAGGCTCAAAATTTAGACCGCACACAACGAATTACTGCGCTGACACGTGTTTGGTAGCACGTGCCATTCACTCCACCAGCTCTCTATATTTTATATATGTGTTTGTGTGTAATGTGGCTGGCAAGCCATGACATGCTAGAAATATAATTTTGGTTTTTTTTTTTAAACAAATATAATTTTGGTTAAATACATGAAATAGTCTTTTATTTAATTCTTCGTTTGGTTCTTAATCCAAAAACAACTCTTTTATACGTTAAAAATTCATAAGCAGATTATTTAGTGAAAATTCTGTTAACAATATGTTGATATATATTGTTAAATATTGTGTTGATATATATTTGAACTGATGTACATATCACTTCGATGTTCCTTGACACGTAAAATTTAACTTCCTTCTCAGCATTCAATTTTTAACAAATTTTGCTGCTTTCAGTCGCATTTGTCTAAGTAACATGTTCAAGTGTCTAAAATATGTTAATAGAATGATAATTTAATAACGAGTTGGTTTTTTTTTTGCTAACAAAAATTTAATATATTTTCGTTAACAGAATGACTTTAATCAAGAATATTAAAAAATTAAGATCTAAATTAAAAAATATCTAAAATATTAAGAACCATTTAATAGATTGAACTATTTTGCACTTGAGATTCCATATAGGTTTTCATTTAGTTTTTAAGTATAATTTCACGACTCTTTTGCTTTTGAAGTTTCAATAGTACTTCATTAGTTTATGAGATAACAAAAGGATTGTTTGAATTAACTCATATGCACTTTGATTATTATTTTATGTAGACAACCACTAGGGTTTTAAACCTATCATTTCAAAATTCTTATACTATTTTCACATATCATAAAGTTACTAAGTTAATCTTAATGAATTAAAAACGTAATGATTATTAAACCTCATTATAAGTAACCTATTTGATAGTCAAATGTGAACATTATTACTTAGAGCAAACTTAAAAGATTATAATCAACATGTTAAGTGACTACATCATTATAAAATAAAGGAATAAGTTCAATTCTCAATGCAATCAATTAAGCATGACATTTCCAATCAATTCATATATTTTATTTTCCCTCTTGATTCAACTATACTCGTTTATATCTTACTTAAGATATCAACCCATGATCATATTATATCTAAACATTCTCTCCATTTCATTAATATAAACATAACTCTGAATGTATATTTTAAAAATCTCTTCTTTTTTTATTTTTTAATTTTTAAATGTAGTAAAGAAATCATCACTCAGCCCAACAAAAAGTCTTGTTTTCTTTTCGAAAGCAACGTTAAAAGAGGCCTGCTCTCAGAAATACTGATATAGCAATTGAGACACACACTCGCATTTCGTAAATAAAGCCTGCAAACGATCTTCTCTTCTGCAAAATCTCCATTCCCTCCTCTTTCATATTCTTTCTTCTTTCTCATTGCACATGGCTTTTGAATCAATAGTCTTCGTGTAATCATATTACCCATCTCCCCTTCTCTTCATCTTTCTTTTTTCCCCCAATTCCCTTTTCTCTAAAAACCCCCTCACTCTGCAACTATGGCCCTTTACTATTATTAGAAGTTCTAGCACGAGACACAGAGGAAAAAACAGAGTGGGGTTTTTGTTATTACTCTGCTTAGCTTAGGTTTAAATGGGGGGTGAGCAAAAATGGGGCGCCATAGCGCCGGCGCTGCCGGCGGTGTCGCCGTTGAACCCAGAAAGAGAGGAGTATTGGAGCCGTTTTGATGATTCGGTCAATGCGGTGTCATTTGGGTTTGTGGCCACTGCCATTCTCATTTCTATGTTCCTTGTTATGGCAATCTTTGAGAGGTTTCTTAGACCCAGGTCGCCGGCGGCCATCGGCCCGCCGCCTTCCGATCTTGAAGCCCAGATGGTGTTCGACGGAAAGCCCCGTTACCCATCTCCTAAGGTTCTTGTCTTCTCTTTTCTGCAACTGTATTTTCATGGTGCCCTGCATTTTGTTTGGTTTTCAAAATTCTGATTCACGTGTCAGACTCATACTTGGTTGTTTGTTTGAGCTTTTTTAGATGATTTATGAAGTCTATTTGTTTGTGTAAATAGTTTCATTATCTTCAAGAATAATGACATAGAATTGTTGGAAGTTAGTTCTTGTAGTGGGCTGCATTATTGGTCTAACTGATTATGAACTGTTTTGCAGTATTTCACACCTAAGCATGGATCTCTTTTGAACTTTAAGACTCTGGAAATCATATTCTCCATTATCTTATGACATTGCAAGTTCATCTTTTATCACCTTTTGAATATTTAAATCCCATGCCATTTTCTGTGAGCTTTAGACTTCCAGATCAACTTCGTCCTTGAAGTTGCCATATAATATTCGTTTGTTTATGGGAGTTTGTTGTTGGTCTTATGGTCATCTTATGGTGATACTAAATCACTGGAATGCAACCCATGAAGAAGATTAGAGTCATCCATCTGATCTGAAGATTCTGACCTTAATGGTGTTGATTTTGGCTTTTTTTAAGAAATCTTATTTGGCAAGGTGATAAGATAGGGCCATAGTTTTATCTCTTTCTGTCCTTCAAAAGAATCACCTTTTATCCAATATATATATATATATCCTTTGGTGTCAATTAATAGTGTTTAAACTATTTCCAAACAGTTCTCTTCTGAAAATTTCTTCATTACTTCTGTTTGCTAACATTAATACAATAGTTTTTCCTCATTCTAGATTTTAAGGATAATGGGTCCACAGCATGTAGGTAGCATGTGTTTTTGTCTCAATTGTCATAGCAATCCAACCAGAATAAAATTTGATAGGCTATAGACATCCACATCCATAAGGCTTTAAAATGTGTCAAGCTGCTCTCCATTTTTTAAGCATTAGTCGCTTGTGAAGCTGTGCCAGATGACATTTAAAAAACAAACAGATTATTCAAAGTCATCTCGATTGAACAAATTTCGTCAACAATTCGATCCTACACCATTAAATGCACTGTTCATATCAAGCAAGATAGAGCACAACTGTTCATAAGGCTTAGGTGCAGTAGCAAGTTAATTACAAACACAATCACATGCTATGTTTCCCTTTCTGATTACAATATAATAAGATGCACATATTCTTAAGTATTTTTAGCTTTATAAAGTCTCAAAGTCTCAGCTGTCACTATTTTCGATATCTTCCCTACATTCTATGAAGTATACTTGTACCATACCAGCATATACAGCTAGCTCAATTTGGCTGGGAAAGTATTAAAAGATTTGAGTGCTATTTTCAATTTTATTGTGTTGGAAAATATACTAGCAGAGTGAAAGGGTATTCATATAGGAGGTCCTGATCACTGAGAATCTACTTCCACTAGTTTGTGTTCTATTCTTGCATCTCAAGTATGATAAAGTTGTCCTCCTTTTTGCTCATAGGCCAGCTATTTTCAACTGAAAATCAGAATGGTGATCATTATTATGAGTTTTCTTTGTTGTTTGAGGACATTTGCTTTTAGTGACCATCATGTTTGATCATGTGGCCTTTCTTTCTCCTCATAAGGGAAAAAAAAGGAAAAAGAAAAAGGGAACAAAAGTTTCAGACAGGCATTAATGTTCTCTTGGAGTGAGGCTTCGATTCATCTATCTTTTAATCAAAATTTGTAATTCTATTCTGCTATCAACTGTGGTTGTACAGTTTTCAAGTCATTATAATCTCTCTCTACGTCTCCCTGATTTACAAAATATGATATAGAAATGTCATGCATGAACTTGTATCAACGATCAAGCAAAATAACCTTCTTTATTGCGCCTGTCAAACATGCATAATCATTTTCTGGACTAGGCCTGCTTTTGTACAATTTCTGCTCAATTCTTGCAGCAATTTCAGAACCATGATATTAGCAGCTAGGTGACTACTGTTATATAATATACTTTTAATGATAATTAGATGAGTAAAAGAAAAGCAAAATGTAAATTTCTTTTGTACCATTGGGATGGGATCAACTGATTTTCCTTTTTTTACTTGATTTATGTAGATGACTGTTTACGCTCGGGGAGTATCGGTATTGATGCCCGGCGAAGAAATTCCTACATACATCGCTCACCCTGCTCCTGGACCTTGCCCTCCAGAACCCATTTTGAAGCCTCTGCATCAACATAACTTGAGCATGTGCCCATCCTCAAGCTTAACATCAAGCTCCAACATCAGTTGACCTGCAAAATAACAACGTTACAGAACATGGGTCTCCCCGACACTTGCAATTTCAGCTCATTCTGATTTGCAACTTGACATTCTGAAGTTGAAAACATTGGTGAAAGTCACGTCAACTTCAGTCTCTAACTTCAACCTATGTAGAGCCCTGTAGGTTATGTTTGATGATGTGGATTTGGGCCTTCTCCTGCCCCCACCAAATTAAAGAGCGGACGAAAATGAATGATTGTTGCAACCTGGGTCAGCTCCAGTAATCCATGATTAATACCCCGATTGTTATGTTCATAATGAATCCCATGCCTCTTTCACTGACATCAAAGTTACAGCATAGTTAATTATAGACATAATTCTACCGCCAACTTGAAAACACAAAGTAGAAAAAGAACAGGGGATGATCATTTAAAGTTCTAAATACAGAGAAAACGAGAAGCCATAACAACAGATCATTTAAACTTTAAAAAGATAAGTAATGGCAAAAGAATTGTCATGGGTTTTATGGGTTCTCATTTTTACTTCCTCATTCGGCCATCAACAGAAGATCCACAGAGATGATGGACTCAAAATATTCACAGCAATCTTCGTGCAAAACCTCCTTGGACTCTGCGCTACTTTTGTTGACCTCTTTGTCTGGAGTGCTCGGGGCAGCACAGTCCACAATGCAACACACAGAGAAAAGAAAAAGAGAAACGTTCCAGTGTTAGCCCCACCAGAGAAGACATAACCTCTACTACATGCATATTCAATAAAGAAAAAAGACTTCACTTTTCCCCAGAACAATAAAAGAAAGATTCCAACTTGGAGGCCCATTTGAATTGCGGATCCCCAGAGCAAGTTGGAATCTCAAAACCAACGAGAAATACTTTTTTTTTTCTTCCAGTGGTGGCGTATGGTAATTTTTGTTTTGTGTTGTCCTTCTCCTTCATACACCAATTTTTACCTACCGTACTTAGTTCCTGATTTTAGAGTCAAAACAACCATGTTATGTTACCATTTACATAAAATGCAAACCAAGTAAACGACAAGAAATCAAATAACTACAGCAACTAACCAAGCAAGTCTTGTACACAGTACAACACATTTCCAGAAATTTGTCAACCAACCCAAAACTAGGGCTGAACTTCTAAAATCTACAGAAAGATGAAACACTCAAGTGAGACAAGTGGGTTTTCAATGGATTCATTTGGGGGCTGAATTGCACCGTCCAGTGGCTTCTCCGCCTGTCCATCGTCTCTTTTCTCGGCTGTGACTGTCTCTTGCTGGTCACCAGCACGTCCAGTCACTTTCATGGGAGTCATGGCACTGCTTTTCATATTCCCCATCATCTTACTCGTCCCTCTGACTGTTCGAGTAGCCGGTGACCTCGAGCGCCGGACATGGCTGACTCCAGATTGTTGCTCGTGCCCTCCATTCAGCTTCCTGGTCCTCGCTTCTCTTGATTCCGTCGTCCCATGTGTGTACCTAGAATTAACACAAGACTTCTTCTCCGGTAAAACTTCAGCTCTTTTACTTGAACATTTCTCTCTCTGTTCTCTCCGGTATGATGGGTCGCCGGAATATGGACGCTTTCTGCGAATCTTCGGTTTTGTACTCCGACCAATTTCTCTCCTCTGTTCACTCGATGCTTCGTCGCCTTCTCTCTGTTCCGAAATGGTGGTGGCCATTGAGACACTTTCGCTCATATTGCTGCACCATTCTGTAACTTGAGATGTCTCTGAAACTGAAAGCACCCCTTCCTCCGCTTTGCTGACCAAACCATCTATTGGGCTTGATTTTACTTTCAGCTCAGGAGACTTGTCGTTTGGGGCTATTTTTTGCATGCCACATGGCTTGGCAATGGGCGTCTCTGAGAGGACCTCTTTGACAGTTTCTTCTTCCGGGGTTCCGTTGCTGGGGATGTTTCCGACATGGGTGTCGAACGATCCCGGCTTGTCCGGGATATGAGGCTGACCTGCATCCAAGGTTCTGCTGAAGCAACAACCCATGAGAGTGGTAAAATTTGAAAGTGGAAATGGAAGCTCAATGTTGTGAGATGTTGCAATTTGAAAATTTGAATTTAACGGTTGAGGGTGTACTGAATTGGGTGGGAAAGGAAAGCAAAGCCCCTGGGCGAGATACTCCAGAAACAGAGAGGGGAGAGAGTGGAGCTGTGGCAGAGCTGGCAGTGAAATGGCTCGACGCCCAGTACCAGTGGAGAAGATACTGTCAATGGCGTGTTTAATACGGGGCATGGGATTGGTTTAAGTTATAAATCAGACAGGGTACCGTAAAAAAATGTTTGAAGTTATCACTTGACGTTCCTTTTTAACGTACTTCTGTCAAAATATTACCATTCATATAGGGGAACTCAACATCTTTTCAACTCGAGAAAATTACCCGAGCCTTCAAGTCGACTCGTACATTATCGAACCTGCTTTTGCATTGGAATCCAATGATTGAGGTTCTTGCAGGAACAAGAAAAATGGTATAAACGTATACAGATAGCAACCAAATACAGCTCGATTTGAAAATTAGACGTATAGCAACAACCTCCCCATGCTGATCAGCAAAAACAGGAAGGACAGATGTTATTATATAACAGCAAAACAAAATCAATGGCTACAGTGAATGACCTGCAGCGGATCAGGAGCAAAGAATTTGACAAATGACTAGACAAATCCATCTAATCATAAGTCCATTTTGCCAACATGTCAAACTAAATGCAACGTGGCTAATTATGTAGGGATTGTCGGGGACAGATAACCAATAGAAATGGTTAACAATAATCAAGACTGAGTAAGCTGTGAAGTAGAAGCTGCCCGATCCGATTCAATCATTGATTTAATATAGAATTCTCCTGCCTTGTATGAGGACCTAACCATTGGGCCAGATGCCACATACCGAAAACCCTGTCACAACCAAACACAAGATGGATTTTCAGATAATTGTTGCACCCTCAAGCCATGGCAAGTAACTCAATACATTAGAAAACTGTTGATAATGTGAGACTTGATGGTGGAAATTTCCTATAAACTCAAACTAGGGTTATGCATCACAGCATGAAGCCATGAACTAATATGTACTTGAAAGTAAAAACATCTACTCCCTCGAACAATTCAAACACAAGTACGAGTAAAAATACAATGGTAGAAATGCAAATGAAGATTATTCCCCAGCCATCAGAGTAAAAAAGAAGGGGAACGTGATATCATACTAGAAATAAAAAACTTCAAGTACAGTTTAGGCCTCGAAGAACTTGCTTAAACAATCCCTTGCAGAACAAAGAAGACAATACACACATTGGCACAATCGAGGTGTTAAAATTATAAGAAAGAGAGAATACCATTTTCATGCCAAGATTTTGATACTTCTCAAAAGCCTCGGGAGTAATGTATTCTGATACAGGCATATGGCGCTTTGAAGGTCTCATGTACTGACCAAATGTCATCACATCAACTCCAGCTGCTCTCACCTTCTCCATTGTTTGCACGACTTGATCTGGTGTTTCCCCACAGCCTAACATAATGGAAGTTTTTGTAAGCGTTCCAGGGGGAGCAATTTCTTTGGCCATAACTAGAACATCTAATGATTGCTTAAAATTAGCACGATGATCCCTAACTGCTCCCTGAAGCTCTTCAACTGTCTCAATATTATGAGCAAAGACATCAAGGCCTGACTTCGCAACTTTCTCTACACAGCCAGGGTCTCCTCGAAAATCAGGAACTGCAGAATCAATTAGTTCAAGCAACATCAAAGAACAAATTAAATCAGACTGGACAAAAGTAATCAGAAGCAAATGAGCATATGATGCTGATTTTAGTGACTGCAATAATACAGGGTAAAGTAAGTAGCTTTTATGAAATTCCTGAGTTCGATGGAAACCAGATAAAATAAGGCTCTCTAAAATCAAGTGTCACATCAAGGATCCTTAAATGCAACAACGAACATGACTCTGTGATACGCTATAGAAACTAGAGAGTTAATACCCAATGCCTCAATCAGCATATTTGGCTTCAACTCCTTTAGTTTCTGCACTGTCTCTGCAAAATGACCACTCCCTTGATCTGGTAAATCATCGCGATCCACACTAGTGATAACCACATAATCCAAACCCCACGATGCGATTGCCTCAGCAACATTTTTCGGCTCACTTGGATCTGGTGGAGGTGGAGTTCGCGATGTCTTCACGTTACAAAACCTGGAGTTGAAACAATCCCAAAATAGAAATGGAATGAATAAAACTTCTGATGCACGGAGATGATATCAAAGTAATCAAGACGATCATTTCTATGACAAAAACAACTTGTTCTTAATCCATTCACCCTTCCCACTAGTTTAATTCATATATGGTTTGAAAGTTAAAATTTCAATCGAATGAAACTAGTAAAAGAATACTCTGGCCGTGGCCGTGCATAGCACAACATACAGAAATTATCATTCTTCAATCATAAAAAAGCACATAGGAAATTGAATAAAGACAGTGAAATAGAATGAATAAATTGAATTACTAGCCTGCAACCCCGAGTACAAGTATCACCAAGAATCATAATTGTAGCGGTGGCAGTACCGGTTTCCCCACCAGACCAGCATTCCCCCAAGTTAGGGCACTTAGCCTCCTCACAAACCGTATGAAGCTTCAATTCGCGGAGCTTCTTCTTGATTTGAACATACTTCTCGCCACCAGGTACCGATTCCTTCATCCATTTAGGTTTAGGAAGGGGCTTCTTCTTCGTACCGACCTCTACAGAGTAGGAATCAGAAGACTGGAGGTGAACGAAGTCGGAAAGAGAGGGCGATTCGGAGGCAAGTCGTTCGCGGAGACCAGCCAAAGTCCGGGGGAATTGGGAGGAGGTGGCAGAGGCGGAGGTCGAGGAAGACGAAGAAGAGAAGGATCTGGAGAAGGATTCAAGGATTCGAACAAGGCTTTGGCAACGTCCGTTCATGGCGGTGAGTGGCGATCTCGGAGAAAAGGCTTCCCGGAATTTGGAATTTGGATGACTTCGGACAGTTGAAGGGCGTTTGTTGGTAAGGCGTTTACGGCCACGGATTGAGACCCCGTACTGTACCAATTGGGCTCATTGGGCTTCAGCACATATGATTTTCGTGGCCCAAATTCATTGGGCTTGGTTCTTTATTAAAACTTAGGAAAATTGTAATGGATAGCAAAATCCATAAAAATATTTATAAATTTAGCAACTATTTTTCAAATTTGCAAATCTGGTAAAATTTTTAAATTTGATTTCCGTAATTTTCATTATTCCAATTTTACTCTCAGATGTGTATCAGTGGGTATATTTGATATACTATATATTTGGTATATCAATCAATTGATGTACTT
>JAOANK020000003.1:1434285-1444498 GCA_026257165.2 Telfairia occidentalis
TATGTGTTTAAAGTTTATGTGCGGCACATTCAAACCCTTTTCTGCAAAAGAAAAAGTAAGAGATTTAAATGAGTTTATGGACAAACGCTTTTTCTATCATTTTTCTTTTGTCATCTTACGTTAATATATAAATCAAAATAAAAATCAATGAAATTTTATATCACGTGGGGTGGGAAGATTCAAACTTAGCCTTTAACTCAGTGTTCAGTTTGATGTTATTATTTAGTTATTTTTTTAAAATACTACAATTTTTTAGTACAAAAAATGTGAGATGAGTAGATTAACCATAAATGAATGTATATTATTTAATTTGTAATATTTGAGAACATTACAATTACAATTTACAACCCATAATGTAATTTACTTGTAAAAGTAGTTAATTACAATGAAGCCCCTCTTTCTTGAAGGAAGGGACCCACTAAATCAGTAACGAGTGAGATTAGCATTAGCTTAATAGGGTGTGCAAATTACATAAACTTTTTTTCACGCGCCAACATTTTTCGCTTCAGGTTTTGTTGGGATAACAAACAGAAACAGAACTCACCGAAAGCCAAAAAAGCCAAAACCAAAATACCAAAACCAAACAAGAAGGGAAAAAAAGAAGAGAAAAAAAAAAAAGGATTGCGAGATTCATTCTCTGTTCTTGCCTTCGTCCTGAATCTACATTTCTGTGAGAGATTTCTGATTTCAATCCATATTTCATTATAACTTTTTATTTTCCCTTCAGACAATACATTTAGATCTTCCTAATGAGTCGATACGATTCCAATCCTTTCGACGAAGACGTCAATCCCTTTTCTGTAAGTCCTCTGCCTTGCCTCCACTTTTGCGTTTCTGAAATTCGGGTTAGACATTGGAATTTCTGATTTATGATGTCTGATTTCTGATTCAATATTTTCATTTCTCGAATGTTTGTTGTTTCATTTTGTCGTCTTAATGAGTTTTTTTATGGTTTAATCTTTCGTACAATGGTCTGTCAGATCTGCAAGTGGTCTTTCACTTCCTTATTATATTGATATTTGTTAGATAAGGTTAAGGTCGTTTATAGATGATAAAAAAATAAAATGCCCAATGGGCTTTGTTGGTTCATTTTTCTATTAACTACCTCCTCTAGTCTTGTTCGTTTGAGATTTTCGGTGCATGTGACGCTATTTTCTGTTGATCAGATGCGAGTGTGAGTGTTGAAACTTTTGGGGTTACGAAACTGCTGTGATTCGTTTTCTGGGAATGGGATTCAAGAGAGTTCAATATGACCGAGTTAATTCTGTATTTTTTCTGAGATTATTGAATAATCATGGTTTATTCATGATTTGTAATAATTAATTAAATGCTTGCCCCCCCTCTTTTTAAAGGAGAATCTTCAGTTTGAGTTCTATGATCTTTAGCAAAGCTTTTCAATACGTTTGCCTAATGCAATAATTCAATGTTTCTGAGTTTTCTTTTTCATTCTACGGAGTTTTGGACTAATTTTTGGATGATTTCACAACTGATGTCTTTCTTCTCCTACATTCTACTGTTTGCCTTATGTCTAGAATCCTGGAGTTGGAAGTGTTCCACCTGCAAACTCCAGGCTCTCACCTCTTCCCCCTGAAACATATGATCGTGGTGCAACAATTGACATTCCTCTTGATAATGCAAAGGTGGATTGCATTCTTTAAATTGTTTCCTTTCTTATGGATTCTTACTATTTGAAGCATTCTCAGGGGAAACGGTATCACTTTCTTTACTTTTCCTTTGCTTTTTTTAGGATTTGAGAGCTAAGGAGAAGGAGCTTCAAGCTAAAGAAGCTGAATTAAAGAAGAGGGAACAGGTAACTGCTATAGCATATGGTATATGCATCATATAACTCTACTTCCGATGGATATATTTTTTGTCAATGGTACATTGAAATTGTGGATGCATCATATCATAATTGACTACTTAGCGAATGATATTTATCAGTCTACAATAAATATAAATTATGAAATAATTATTGGCCATTCTTTCTCATCCCATCATTTGTTTGAAGAATGTACTGTGTGTTTTCTTGTACCAGTCATTAATTGTTTCAATTCTCTAGATTTTCAATTTTTCATTTCATTGTTGTAAGGCTAATATGAGTTAGCTGGTCCCTTGTGCTTTAAAGGAAGATTCCTTTATATATGACTTTGCCATTTGTTGATGCTCAGGAATTAAAACGGAGGGAAGATGCCATTTCACGAGGTATATTTATTTGCATTAAGAAATTAACAAATCATAATTCGTCCCTCTCTAATATGAAAGATTTTCAATTAATTTTGGCAGCTGGAATTGTAATAGAGGAGAAAAATTGGCCACCATTTTTTCCCCTTATTCATCATGATATTGCAAATGAAATACCGATCCATCTACAGAACATTCAGTATGTTGCCTTCACAACTTTGTTGGGTGAGTGGTCAGGATGCCCAGTCATGAAAGTTACATTCTTGTTTGGAAGTCTAGATGTATTTGTATGCTGATTTCTCATGATAGTTTGGCTAACTTTATATTATATTAATGTTAATAGTTAAAGTTTAAATGGAAAATAAAACCTTAATCACGGTGAATGTGAGCCAATATCTATGTCATGCTATTTATCAAACGACTTCCCAACATTATGGTTTTTTATATTTCTTATTCTATCTGAATGTAACTTATTTCTTCACGTAGATGCATGTGAACTAGTACTGGGCCATCAAGGTCTATCAACTTAACAAGAATATCTCCTGGACCAAGATACTTTTTCATTACCAAGTTTGAGTGACTAACCTCAATTAACAACGGGCAATATGATCTTTACAACCACCATAAGACTTGATTACCTCAAAATAGACAGTTCTAACTGGCCAGTATTTCTAGCAATTATGTAATGGAAGAAAAATTATTAGTGCTGTATGATAGTATTGATTTCTTAAATTGGTGGATGATGGAAGCATTTTTACGACGATTCTTTAGTGAAAAAGGAATAGTCTACTCATGTCTCTGGTGGACTTGTGGATGAAAGGCATGTACTGACATTTATCATTTTGCCCCATTCCACACTACACCAGCCTGTGGAGCATCCCTCCCCTCCCCACTACACGCCAAACGAAAAAAATAGGAAAAAGAAAATGAGAGAGATGGGGAATTTTGAATGCATATCACTTTCCATCTATTCAGGAATGATTAGATTATGTTGCTAAATCTTATGCAGTTGCCTTCTGTTTTATCTGCAAGTTTCACGTGAATCAGTTTTGATGGTTTGATGTACATTGTATTGCATTTATTTATTGGCTAGGTTTGGTTGTGTGCCTTTTGTGGAACATTGTAGCAGTTACGACTGCTTGGATCAAAGGTGAAGGTAAGTTCATCTCCTTCTCTAATGCTCATTGTCCTTTAAAATATGTTATTGTCTTCTATGGTCTGTTACTAATATTTATTCTTTATGTAGGTCCAACAATATGGTTTCTTGCTATTATCTACTTCATATCAGGTGTTCCTGGAGCATATGTTGGGTGGTATCGTCCTCTCTATCGTGCTACAAGGTATAACTTAATGGAACTACATTTTTTCTCTCTCTACCATGAAAGAAGAATCCCCCCAAATTCCAACCCTAACTGTTGATTGTTCTTTCTGGGATTTGTTCATTGGAGATGTGAATATTACCCTTACATAAGTCAAGGAAGCTACAAGAACCTCTATTATGTGAACTGATGGGGAGATATTTTAAGATAAGTACTAAAGTAGGCCAGAGAGCATGTTGTTTCTCTGGAGAGAAGGAACATTTGTTAGTCCAAAGTTATGAATGGGCTCTATTGTCTAGAGTTGATGAATAGGTTGTATTTAATAAATTTACTTGAAGAAAAGTACTCTTTCAGTCCCTTTAGTTTGAGATATAGTTCTATTTGGTGTCTCACATGTAAAACACTATGGTTTGCTCCTCATAGTATGAAACATAGTTATTAGTTGTCCCCAACATCAGTTTACCTTTAGAATCAGTAATAATAAAGATGCGGTAGTTTAGGGCTTCTTTCAGTTATGTGGCTACTGCAGGTTGCTTTTTCAATAGTTCTTTTCTAAGCCCTTAAAAAACGGAATAAGAGAAGGTGCGGCCCCACTGCAGTGCAGTGGAGGAAACTCGACAAGATGGGGGAAACCACCTCCATTCCAGATTGAGATAGACTTGAGAATCGGATAAACAGCCATAGGGCCCATTCCCAATAGGATTAAGCTCTTGGGAAGACATTCTTTTTTTATAAGAAAGACAGATTTATAATCAAAGAAGGAGAAGATTACATCCTAGGGTCTGCCCGAAAGCTCTTGTGGAACTTATTTATTCCTCCTTTAGTTCACGTTCAATTCAAGTCTGGAAACATATACACACACTCTCGCTCATTCCAAATTTAGTTATCTTTTCTCCAAATATGTGAAGTCAGTAAGATGCCATTACGTGATGAAGAATGTCTTCAATATAGAGTCATTCTTTATTATGACGACACTTGTGTTGCATATAAGATATGAACACAAGTTCATATTAAAAAAAAAGATACGAACACAAGTTCGTGTGTTGCTGAACTGGTAAATTAATTCATAACCCATGTGTGACCCATAGAAATTTAGCTCTTGCGTTTCAGTGATCTGTATGTTTGGTTGGTTTTTCCATTATGGTGACACTTATGACAAGTTAGATTATTAACATATACAGGACTGATAGTGCTCTGAAGTTTGGGTGGTTTTTCCTAGTTTACCTGGTAACGTCACAACTTTGCATTTCAGATACTTTTCCAGCTATGAAGATGTCTTACTTTGTTACCCGACTTAACAAATTTCTTCTTCCAGATTCATATTGGCTTCTGCGTCTTTTCTGCAGTTGCTCCTCCCATTATATTTAAGGGGAAATCTCTTACGTAAGTTTTGATGTCCCTGTACGAAAATTGAGGTGTATGCTTGTTGAATAACCTATATTTTCTCTTAATTTTCTTGATAGAAGTTGAGGTTTGTTTGGTGTTGTTTTCAGAGGGATCTTACCTGCAATTGACTTGTTGGGTACTAATGCTTTGGTTGGGGTAAGTTCTACTCGAGTATACATGTCTGCTGTGTATGTTATGAAATGCCATTATGCCACGATTTTGTTGAATCAACTAATATGGGTGTTCTTAATCATAACCTAGCTTTCTCTCGTGACTTGCGACATAAAAAATGAGTTGCAAGTTTTAAATCCTAAGTTCTAAGTTTTTTTTTTATAAGAACCTAAGTTATAAGTTAGAATTCTAGTACATGGTTTGATTTTATTTTTGAACTTCGTGTCACGTCACCTACAAGGCTATAACTCAACCTTTGTGACGACCTAGTATCCCTTCCAACTGGACTGTTTTGCCACTCACCTCCGCAGAAAAATTAAAATTTCTGATTTAAAGCTTTGATTGTAGTAAATGATTTGTCTGTTATTCGTATTAGCTTAGTGATTTTACTGTCGGTTTATATATCGACTTTGGTTTCAAGACCGCTAGTTAATGACACTTCTCACAGATATTCTACTTCATTGGTTTTGCATTCTTCTGCATTGAATCGTTAATCAGCATATGGGTTATCCAGGTTTGTATCTCTAAACAAATGTAACATCTTCTTCGTATACCTTCATTTTGTTTTGATTCTCATTGAAAAACTTCATGCGTCCAATTTGCAGCAAGTTTACATGTATTTCCGAGGTAGCGGTAAGGCTGCAGAGATGAAACGCGAAGCTGCCATGGGAACCCTAAGGGCAGCTTTTTGATATGAACATCCAAACTGGTTTTTACCTGCTGAAGAGGCTCAAAGATCATCTCCACCCCCCGCCCCCAACCTGAAGAGAGAGAGTGTGTTTGTAAGGAAAATCCATTATTTTGATCACCTTCCTTTACATCAACAGTTTTCATGTAGTGAGGTTGCTTATCGTGTTATTTTTCATATTAATTGATTAAGCATTGTCTTAGCCAAAAACCAGAGTAAATTGAGTAGCAAGCACGAAAATTTTTTTCCACAACCTGAATTTTCTTTGATCCCTGCTTTACTTTTCATGAAGCTCCATTTTCACAATCATTTTGCAGCACTGATATTTGTGTTCATCGATAGATTTTTTTAAGCCGCAGGCCCGCAGCAAGGTGGGATGTTAGTAATGCTGTTCGCCGTACGTTTGGGGATCAGAGATTACCCAATCTTCAGATATGTTCCTTTTCTACTAAGGCCCCATTTACTAATCCTCAATTAGAATGAAGGAAAGAGAATAAAAATTTTTATTTTATTTGATAGTGTTTTTCAGAATTAAGGAATGTGAATATAAGGTAGGACCCACCACAAATTCGAGAATCTCATTCTTAAATAATGGGCAATTCTATTACCTCTAATAAAATGTTCAATTTTATTCTCATTTTTTGATTTATGGGACTCATACTATTTTCTTTAGTATTTATCATTTTCTCTAATTTATCTCACAAGTTTTAGGAATTTTTTTTCCTTCATGAAAATATGTACAATTTTTTTAATTTTTTTAATATATATTTTTTAGTTTATAATTAAAAATATATATTTTTAAATTATTTTTTATACACACATATTTTTTGATTTGCCATGTGTATTTAAATATTCATATTGTTTTTAATTATTTAATTTAAAATTAAATTAGTAAGATATAGTTTATTATTATTAAGTTACACAACAATAATATTGAATAATACTTTCTTTATAAGTATATATTTTTTTTAAGCTTTTGTAATTTTATTTTAATTAATTATTATTTAATATCAAATAAATTGTAAATATAAAATTATTATTATTAAATAATATAATATAAAGTAAGTTTAGTAATTTTCATATTATTTTTAATTGTTTGAAATGCAAAAAAATATTTTTGTAATCATTATAAATCTTATTCCGATTCCAATGAAATTAAACAACATGAATTAATTTTTTATTTCAATTTCAGACAACTCTTTGTAAAACATATTTTTATTTCGATTTCTTCTTATTCCAATTTATGGTAAGTAAATGGGAATTAAGTGCATGTTTGATATAACTTTTTAAAAACATATTTTTAAGTAAAATATTTATTATATAAGCATTTTTGAAAGAAAATTAATTAAATATTTAATTTAAAAAAGCTTTAAATGCATTTTATATGTTTTTACACATTTCTAAACTATTTTTTATTATTAAAAATTCTAAAAAATATTTTTAATTAGTTAAAATTACTATTTGAAATTTTAACTAAATTTTGTTAATTTTGAAACATTTTTTTTCTATCAATACACAGTTTAAAAGTTATATCAAATACACTCTAATACAATTATAAATTTGCTTTAATTATTGCTGTCTAACTGGTTTCTACTTCTACCGATGGTACTCGATACCTAGTTTAAAGCAGTGAACGGAAATGAGCTTTTTGAGACATCATTTTATAGCCAGATTTTTTAGGTTCAATAGATGTCTGGACAATCTAATGGTTAGAAGAAAAAAGTATGATTTCACAACAATTTATTGCTATAGAATTAAAGAAACGCATGTAACAAATAAATAAGTTAGCTTATCCAGAGGACAAAAAAATCAAAATACTCGACGTTCATGCCGGCAAATAGTTATCTTCTTCTTCTCCAGACTAATTTACTGACATTGTAACTGATTATCTCCATGGAAAATTCACAAACTTGCTCTCTATAATCTTCATCAATAGCGTCTAAATAACCTTTTCAAACAGATTGGCAGATTCTCGATATGTTCTGTGGCTTCTCATTGCTGTTGTTATTAGTCTCAGAAGAGCAAAAGAACAATAGCTGACCTGATATTTTTTACACCCGATGCCCTGCCATCATCAGCCTTGAATTTGATTTGATATGAAGTTCATAACCTTGATTTTTTGCCATTCTACATCCAACTCTGGCCAGGCATCTTCTTAACCTGTCTGTTTTTCATCAATTTTCTAATCTTTAAAGCGTCATCCCATCGGCCTACTGCTCTGTACACATTAGCAAGGAGGACATAACTTAAATGGTGTTGAGGCTCAAGCTCCATCATCTTCTTGGCAATGCGTTCTGCAGTAGCAGAGTTTGTACAGGTAGTGCAAGCTCCTAGAAGAACCTGCCAAAGAGACGAATCATTTCTACAATCTGCATTTTCTATCAAATTTTCGGCTTCTTCTAGCAGCCCAGCACGGCCTAGAAGATCAACCATGCAATTATAGTGCTCAATTCCTGGTTTAATTCCATATTGTTTCGTCATTAGAGCAAAATAATGTCGCCCTTCATCGACCAATCCTGAATGACTACAAGCAAAGAGGACACCAATAAAACTGATATAATCAGGCTTGATCCCTTCCTTGATCATCTCTTCATATATTTGAAGAGCAATTCCGCCTCTTCCATTCTGAGCAAACCCACGAATCATCGAATTCCACGTTATCAAGTTCCTTGTTGGCATCTGCTCAAAGATTCTATATGCAAAATCAATACAACCACATTTCGCATATAAATCAACTAGAGCTGATTCTACAATGACATCTCTCCACCCACCCTTTCTTATGTACTGACAGTGAACCTCCTTCCCTTGAGTTACAGCTGCCAACCCGGCACACGCACGAATAACTGTTCCAAAACTGTAGAGGTCGACCTCCTCCATTTCCCTGAAAAGATTTATAACCTTTTCGAAGTCACCATTTTGGCAATATACTCCAAGCAATGCAGACCATGAAACCGAATTCCTTTTCGACATCCTATCGAATACACATTGAGACTTATCAACTGCTCCACATTTTCCATACATATCCACAAGACTGCTCTCAACAACCACATTTCCACCAAGTCCATGTGCAACCACCTTAGCATGGACCTCTTCACCTTGCCTCAACCTCCCCAAATTACCACAGGCAGCCAATACAGTTCCAAATGTAAAACCATCAGGAGACAATCGATAAGTTCTTTGCATCATATAAAAAAACCCCAATGCTTCTTCATACAAATCATTCCTTGTAAACGCTGAAATGACGGATGTCCAACATATTGCATCTGGTTCGAGCAATTCATCGAACAGTTGGCGTGCATCACTTGACGCATAGTTTCTCCCATACATGTCAATCAAAGAACTCACAATGACATGATTTGAATCGAAACCATGCCTAACAACTAGCCCGTGAAAGCACCGACCAAGAATCAAATTCCCAATCTCCGAGCACGCCTTGATCACAGCCGATAAAGTAAAACCATTCGGCTCGATCCCCAAATCCAACATATTCCAAAACAATTCAATCGCATTTCCAGATTTACCTTCTCGAACATAGCCCGTAATCATGGATGTCCAAGACACTACATCCTTGACAAAAAGACCATCAAATACTCTTCGAGTCAGCAGAAAATCTGAGCCCAATTTAAAGTAAAGGGAAAGTAAGCTATTTCCCACAAACCGATCGGTCTCAAGGCCAGATTTAACAACATGGGCATGAATTTGACAGCCATGGACGAAGGAAGTAACCTTGGTGCAGGTTTGTAAGAGAGAAGCGTACAGAATTGGTTTGTTGGAACAAGAATCGAACAAATCAATGGAGTTTAGGATGTGTAGCGCATCGTGGAGTAGGCCCGACCTGCAACATTGGAGAATTTGAGACTCTTTTGTTGATGGGTTCGTAGAATTTTTGAGATTGTGAGAGGTAAAACTACTGCAATGGCGTTTCAAGAAGAGTCTCATTAGACGAAGAGGAATGGCTGTGATTTGAAAATTTTAGCGGTTTTTGCCGTTGCTGGCCGTTCATCACAATTCACAGGCCATAATAAACATTAAGGGAGGAAAAAAAAAAAAATCAATTTATATGATTAAAAGTAATTCAAATTCTATTTCTTGTTTTCATATCTACTTTAATCAAATGGAACTAAGAACAACATTTTTTATGTTTTATTTTAAATTTGAAGTTTGTAAATGCAAAATGAAAAAACATACTGTAAATATACTCTTTCATGTTATAATTTCATATTATTAACTTATTTTATTTTTATAAAAAATTAAAATATGTATAACATAATATATAAAAATTAATTATACAAAATTTATAACATAAAATATGAAAATATATATAACTAATTTTCTAAACATCATATTTCTATTAGGTTTGAAAGACCATATAAAATCATGTCACCCACTTTATGAACTAAGTGCATGTTTGGTATAACTTTTTAAAAAAATGTTTTTAAGTAAAATATTTATTACATAAATATTTATG
>JAOANK020000003.1:1449459-1465700 GCA_026257165.2 Telfairia occidentalis
TTCTATTCCCAAAATACCAACCCACAGCAGCTACCATTTCTCTTCCAGCTGCCTCATTTAATGATAGAATTGGTAGTCTTTACTTTTTAGCATTGCAGAATCATACTGTTTGTGTAATGGCCTTTCATCTTTGCTTCAACAGGCTCATTTGCTTGCCAACCATTGCATTCAATTTTCCTACCTCTATTCTGCAACTTGACTCTGAGAGTGATTGTGGCTTTTACATGCAAATCATGGTCTGTTTTTGTGAAAGATGTGTTCTGTGTCATTTCAATATCTCCTCTTTCACAAGTTGAGAGCTCAACATCTTCCGTCGCTATTCATGATCGACCTTTTCCCCGTTCAAAAACTATGGCATTAATACGACACGACAGCACGAAAGAGAGACCATGAAGATCACCCGACCATACATTGTTAATACCACACAAACTCAGTTTAATGGTCAGCTAAGACAATTGGGGCTGAATTTAATCAGGTTTTCTTTTTCTTGTTGTTTGTCCTTAAATATGTTGTATGGGATGAGCATCAGACAAAGAAATGAAATGGGAATAATCAAGGCAGAAGAATTCTTCTGCAGAATCAAGTTTTGGAGTTCCTTGTGAAGTCAGTGCATGTCTGGCAGCCGCAATCTGAAAAACGACAGATATCACAGCCAAAGCAGACGCAGGAAGTGCAACCCTTGCACGTTGGTGAACGGCTACATCCCCGGTAAACTCTCCGACTCGCTCGTTCTTCGTCATTGTCACAAGTTATTCTGCAAAACAAGAGGGAGGAATACTTAGGATCACAAGTCAGATGATGTCGTTTAAGGAATCTTTTTTGTCTTTAAAAACTAAGATCGTCTCGGCTTGCACAAGAGTAATCCAATCTCATAAGTCAATACTCACCTGTCATATGGTAGATTGGCACAAATCCAATTACCATCGGACAAAGCATCGTGGTGTATTCGGCATTCCTCTTTTGTCCGAAGCCGAAATCTGCGCTCCTTGTCACATCGACTACATCGAACAAACTCATCACGATGACATACTCGTCCGTTTTGGGATCTACTGGATCCATTGCTGCTTTTTAATGACTGGTTGTAGTACTTAAGAAGAACAGTCTTGTACAATGGAACCTTATCTCCATCAACTATGACCCATACATTGTTCTTCCATTTTCTAGCAGTTTCTCTTCCGGAATGCTTCTCGAAAGCAGCAGGAGTCAACTTGTCTAGTTCTCAAGTCATAATTCAAATTAGGAATAACGAATAAGATGAAAGCAATATCAAGTAAAAATTACAAAACAAATATTAAGAGGATCATCTCAAATATTGCCTCATCAGCATGTATATAATGTACTTTTCATACAGCACATGAGGCAGAGTTAATCAAATTAGAAAAATACGAACTGTTACAGTCATCTAGAGACAACCTAATTGATACTGATAGCGTGACAAATCAATGCTAGGTACGATCAACTAAAAGAGGAGTTACCATTTTTCACTCAAAATTCCATAACAAACAGACCTGAGAAACCATAATTATTCTGATCTTGAACATGCTTAAGCTTTGTGTCCTATATCTGTAACTACATCCAAATTATCAAATGAGACATTTAAGGACTTTCCTCGAGTGTTAGCCTGTTCAGTTCCTCGCTGACCAAATACAGTCATCAACAGGAACAAAGCTCTCATTTCCATCAATGGGACGCATTATTATGTCAAGCAAAGATAAAAATGAAAATTTCACTAACAGCAATATCATAAAATAAAAGCAGCCATTGAATAACCAAAGGGATACTTGCATTGGGGTGTGATACTTTAATTGATCTGCCCAACAAGAAAGTAAATAGCAGAACCTTGACATCAAAACCTAATCCAAAAAAGCAACTGTAGAGCACTTCAAACCACAACCTTGACAGCATGAACATTACTTCAGATTCGATTTGAAGATACCTACTTAAAGCTAAAACATGTTCTAACCAGAAGATTCTCAACAGCCCAGATCATTGTTTGGAGATCAGTATAAAAAGATACGTGTTACTTCATCTCCATTGTCAAAAAGTACAACAAAAATTGTTGACTTAATGGGACAAAAGAACCCACTTGCAATGCTGAACTCTCCATTACTAATTCTCTTCTCCTCTTGAGTAAGACCCTAACCCTATTCGCAACCCCAATGAATGAAGAGACAGAAAGTGACACCCATTAACGTCAAAACTTATTTTTTTAAAAAAAATCCACGAAAGGACAAACACAAGGACAGACCCACTAAAACATGCATAAAAATCAAAACAAACCGAGAAGAAACGAGGAGCCATATTTTGAATCTCATCACAATAAGAAAAGAAACCCCATAAAGATCGAGTAAAGATTAAAGAAGTCAGCCATAGTTCAAAGATATGTTTGTGAATAAGAGAGTAAGGTAAAAAAATGAACCTTCAAGACAACCAGGAGTGCATTCGCAGGTGATTTCAAGTTCACCATTAACAAAAATCCTCAGCCTTCCAACAGAATCCCCATATCTATGACTGGTACAGCCACAAGTGACCTCCACAAAATCTCCACTGCACTTAACCCCACTCATCTCACTCAACTCCTCGCTAGAAAACAAAATCAACCCATTTTCATCGACCCCACTAGCCATATCCTTCTCCAATGTCTGATTTACTCTGTAAATCACAAAACCAGATTGAACCCAGAAACGAGATGGGGGAGAAGTCGAAGAAAACCCAAAAAAGACCCAAAAGTATTGACGAAAAAAAGATGGGATTTGTGGGAAAAAAGAAAGAATCGGGAGAGGCGTTCATATAATAATCATATTGAGGGTTTTGGAAGAGAGAGGGAGGATGTTAAAAGGTTGGGAGTTGGGGACAGGGCTGAATTTCAATGAAGAGAATGATAATGAGATTGAGACGTGGGTATAAGGGGGGGCAAATGACGTGTGCGGAAGGGGGTTATGGTTATGGCTATGGCCTTCTTGCATGATATGATAACTGATAAGACATTACAATTTAGAAATTAGAGAGAAAAAGAGAAACAGAGAATCGGGGGCCGTTGATGGATTTGCTTTGGTTTGTGGGGGGAGAAAAATACGCACCTACCGGAAGGTGACCGACGTTCCTTTTGAACTTTTTATTTTTGAACTGTCAACCACATCTCCATAAATTTAAATATATACTCATGTTTTTTAACTAAAAAAATAATAAAAATTAGATTTAAATTTTATTTTCTTCTTTAAATTTTTAACAAACAATTATTTTACTTTTTCAAAAAATTTTTTGAGTTCAACATGTGATAGTGAAAATTTAAACCCACGACCTTTTGATCATAGAGTTATGCTCGATTTGACATAAAAATATGTAATTTTAATGATAATAATCACGTTAAAATATTAATTGATTTAGATCATTTGAAACTTGTTCGATGTTAGTCCTTGTATTCTTTGATGTCTAATTGTACTGTCAATACTTCTTAAAACTATATAGATTATATTTGAACATTTGTAAGCACATAAACTAAAATAAAATGTCCTCAAAATATAGGAATGAAAATAGTATTTTAATTTAATAATTAATTTATAGTTTTATAAAAATTTAAAAATAAAACAAAATAATTAAAATATTGTGTCAACATCAACATTGCTGTATAGACACCCATACTAATCGAATTTATAGCGTTATTTTTTTTTAATCGAATTTTATTGGTACCTAACTTATAAAATGCCTTCATTTTAATATTTCTTTATAGAGATGACCAACTAATCTTTCTCTATTAATTAATTTTCATACATACGGAGAGTATAACATTTTTAAAGAATCATTCCTCAATATATATATATATATATAATATGAATCTTCGGTTGAAATAAATATATCAATCGATATCTATTCTATTCTTATTCTTTCTACATCTTTTTATGAAAGTTACATAAATAAAACTAAAAGTTTAATGCACAAATGTAGTGTATTTAAACTTTATTGTTGTTTTTTAATAGATAATTTAATATAATAATTATACATATAAATATTATGAAGTAACCCATTAGATCAAGTCCACTTTTGTTGGTTGATGCCATTGAATTGCATTATTTTGTCCATGATTAAAATAATTATTGGGGTTGGATATGTTACCCTCCTTTATTTGGGAATTGGGATTTGCTATGACTTTTCTCTCTTTTCCACTATATGCACCAAATTATATTATATTATTATTATATATAAAAGGCTGAATGATAAAAAGGACACATAAAAAGGTGCACTCTTAACAAATAATGTCACATTTTTTAATGAAAAAATATGTTATGTTATGTTTTTGTACCATATAATAGAAAGAAAAAAGATGGAAGGCTAAATTTCAGTCTAGGCTCTTCAATTGAAAGTTAATTTAAGTTTTCATATATTATATGACTCTAAATGAATATCAACTATTTGAATTCATAATTTGTTAAGATTGCATAGCTTGGTTATAAAATAGAATGTATTTTCTTTTGATGATTGAGAATGAAAAATGTCTTTAAAGGAGGAAATACATTATTCAAAATAACTGATATAAATAGAGTGCAAGTGAAGTTTATTACATGAATACAAAAAATGATTAAAAAAAGGACAAAATAATACAATTAGCAAATGAGGGCGTTACACATGAGAATTACTAAAAAAATAAAAAATAAATAAAACAAAATGAGAGCTTTTTTTTTTTTTTAGTTCAACAACATGTGGGTTATGGGGATTTGAATCCATGACCTCTTGGTCAGGAATATATGTCTTTAATCAGTTGGGTTAGGTTCGATTTGACAACAAAATTAGAATTACAAATGATTGTTGATAGTCTTTTTACTAGTACCATAAATTAAGCCTACGAAATTTGACCTAGTTCAAATTAAACTTTACATTTTATCACTCTTGTAGAAAAAAAAATTAAGATCAACAACTCAAAAAAGTTCCAATGTGGATTTATGCATATAACTTTTGTATATGATGCTACTTTGAAAATTAGTATACATTATAGAAAATGAGAATGAGAAATTAATTATACTCAAACATGTTAGTTGGGACCATTTTGGTAAGATAATGTTTGGTAATGTGATTAAATTATTATGTATTTTATTTTTTTAAAATTACTTAATTATACCTTTAATTTAAAATGTTGTTTTCATCTTACTATTACTATTCTTCATTCCGTATATGTCTTTGTTTTCTCTTTCTTAACAACCCTAGTGAGGCCAATTTGAGCGGTGCCTAACTCCTAGTAATAATTTAGCCACATTTATTGACCATAACATATTATACTTTTTTTATTCATATAAATTTATTACTTAACTCCATCTAGAACACTCAACATTGATAAAGTTATTATCTTTAAAGACTTATAAATTTATGAAATATTTCCACCAATCTGAACATAGCAAGATATGTATATATATTTTAGTTCAATAATATGTGAGGGTGAGGATTTGAACTCACGACCTTTGAGTTGGTTGTAAATTTATGCTTAAACTAATTGAGCTATATGCTCATGTTGACATTTAATACTAATATCTTCCATTAAGAAGTTGAAGATTTGAATTTTCATTTCCACGTGTGGCTGAATTCAAATAAAAAAAATATACTGTTTTTATTCACCCAAGTTAGAGAGTGTATTCTTTATTTGAATTAATTACCTTCCTTTAAAGCATATGATATTCTTATAAGTAAATTTAATTGAAAATTCACATAATTTTTAAAGTTTAAGAATTTATTAATTACCAATTTAAAAATTTATGGACTAAACTTGTATTCAACGGATCAATTTCAAGTAATTGGAAATTTTGGCTCTCATGGTGGTTTGAAACTGTGATTACGGTGATGTGGAAAATTCCCAAACGAAAACGAGAGATGAACATGGGCCAAGGCCCAACTACCTCTAGTAGGAATTTTGGTGAGGGGGATCGGGCTAGCCCAAGCCGTAAGCCCAGCCCCCTTTAGTTTTTTTTTTTAATTACCGCCCAGCCCTTTTTATTCTTTCCTAAACGTTTTCATATATATAACTTTTTTATAGGTACTAAAAAATAAATAAATAGATGTCTTGCCATGTTCGACTTTCTGGCATAATTAGTTTAAATATTTAAAATTCATACAATAATCATGATGAAGCTCCCAAAAAAAAATTCAATTTTCTTTTTCACGATTATTTCAATATGTTATAAATTTTGTACACGTAAAAGAAAAGTTTTTTAAAAACAACGGTTGAATATTGGATTCCACTCGCACTTTTGTACGATGCCTTTAAAGAAACATCTAATTTAACACCACATCACCTGCCCCTATCCTTTAAATACTGGAAATTGTTTTTTTTTTTTTTGTTCCAAACGTAGTATATCAAATGGAAAAAAAAAAGATTATTTCACAGCTCGAAGATTAAGGCACAAAAAAAAAACAAAATGCACAGAGAATCATAGAAACAAACTTTCAACTAAAGAGGAAATAACAACAAAAAATGATATTACCTATGTTAAAATTGAAAGTTTGATTCTCTATTCTAGATGTAATCTGTCAAATCGAACATAGTTCAATTAGTTTAGGTATATACCTAGGGCTAGGGGCGGATGCAGAGTTTTTAGTCAGAGGGGCACCAAACATATACCCAAGGGTGGATGTAGAATCTTTAGTCAGAGGGGCACCAAACATAAAATAAATAAAATTTAGTGAGACTTGAGCCCATGTCTAAGGGGGCACAATGACATTTTCAAAGTATTTCTACCACTAAACTACCAATTGATTTGATTATTAATTTAAATTTTTTATATATATATAATGAAACAATTCTAAATCTAGGAGGGCACCTGCCTCCCTGCATATACTCTAAGACTAAAAGGTCCTAAGTTCGAATTTTCACCCCACATATTATTAAACTAAATAAAAATCTCAATTAAATACTTATGATTTTTTAATGTCAAATGTTAGTTTAAGACGTTAATCTGTCTCTTCTTTATAAACTAGATTTCAACTTTTTCTACTATCCCAATAATAATCTAATAGGACATATATTTTAAAAAGTACAGAATCTTTTTTTAGGACATCCAAGAAAAACAGTTTAAGTTCAAGTGAAAAATGAAAGTTTAATAATTTGAAGAAATAATAAAAGTAAAATATTTAAGGAGCTCAAACTACTGCAGCCGACACCCGTCTAAACTTTTATTTGGATAAATAAATAAATATAAATAAAATGGAAAAAATCTCTCAATTAATGTTTATGTTTTTCAGTTCAACTGAACCTTTCGGTGTCTTTAAAAATATACTTTTGGTTTTGGGACATCTACAAATTTCAATTTCCAAATTCAGGCGAGCGCGTGGTGGGCTTTAAATATTTCAATTTTATCAAATACAAAAAAATGGCACACCACAAATGAAAATAATAATAATAATAAGTTTGAGTGCTACATTTTTTTTTCCAGAGAATATCAATTTTAATTCTAGATTTCATTGTCATTCTGACTATCTTAATAAATAAGATATCTACTATGATTATAAATATCGATGATTCGATCTTCAACTTCACAATTATTTAATTAAAAAAAGAAGAGTAATTAACAATAAAAATTATTTAAATTAATCAATGGCCACAAGAGTTCATGATTTTCAAGTTATCTTTTCATAAAAAATTAAATAGATTTAAATTTTATTTTTATTCATGAATTTTTAATTTTATATCATTTTTCATCTTTGAACTATTAAAATATCTATTTTAGTTCTTTTTAAACTTTTAAATTTTCAAAAATAATTTTTTTATCATTATTATTATTATTATATAACATAATATCTACTTGTCCAATACTCACATCAATTAATCTATGTAGTTCGAATACATATTCTCATTAGTTACAAATATTTAAAGCTATATTATCTGTTTATAACAAACAAAATAAAAATAAAGTTGAAGTTGTTATTTTTACTAAAATTTATAGTATTAAAATTAATATTTTAAAAGTTCAGTGGCCAAAATAAAGATTAAGATAAATATATTTAATATTTTTTGGAAACAATTTTTCCTTTTTGAAAAGTCTGAGTAAATTAATGGAGTTAAACGTCTTTTAAAGTATTGGTGGGTGAAGTAAACGCGCTTAAGTGTAGCGTGGGGACTCTCAAGGAGAAGAAACAAGTGAAAAATCAAATTGCGCTTCTTTTTAATTGAACAGATCGATTAATCCGTGTTTTTTTCCTCTTCTTTTTTGCCAACATTTGAAGCAAAACGAAATCCACTAATCGGCCATTTCTGTACGGTCGGCTCTTCTCCTCCTTCATTTCCACTTTCCCTTTTCTTGCCCTACCTTTCCCTTTCTTCCTTTGGCCGATCACCTACTGTTCCTTCGGCCAAAATTCTTTGCTTTCCAGTATCTTTACCTCATTTGATTTGAGCTCTGCAAAATACCATTCTCTCTTTCTTTTTGCCGTTCCTGATTTATTCCCTGAATACCCAGTAAGGATTCCCTTTGTTTTCTCTTTTTTCAGCCTCCCTTCTGTTGGGTTTCTTTTTTTTCACTTCACTTGTTTTGTTATTGGTGCTTCTCTCCTCTTTCGAACTCTATGAAGCTTTTGCTTACAGTTCGAGCGTTTCCCTTGCTCTTGCTCTTGCTCTGTTGTCTACTTCAATTGATTTAGATCTGGGTTTGTTTAGAAGATGTACCGTTGTTGATGTCGTTACATTGAGGGATTCTAGCTGTTATTTGTTTTTGATTAATAGGGCGTTTTTAAAATTAATTGCATTTACTTGGTTGCCGGTTTCTTCTGCACCCATTCAGTCTCTGAGTTACTGTGCCACGAGTGTCCCCTTTCTCCAGATCGCTGTTTATATGAAATGGGGTTTCACTTTTGTCCTTTTACTGATGATTTCTGAGCAACATTAGTGTTTAATTCGAATGATTTTCATTCTTGCCTCTTAAGACCAGTGGGGACTCTGCCCAATTTGGTGTCGGTCGCCTTAATAACAGCATTGGAGGTTTTTGCAGAGCAGTGAGTGTTGTAGAAATAGTAATTTTGTGGGTAATCAATCTGTGGTTACGAGCATTATCAGAAATGATTGGGCGTAAAGCAAATGTGGGTGGCTTTTTAAGTCCGCCATGGATGAGGAAGAACATAAATTCTCACTCAGGAAGGATGTTCAGCGATAGAAAGTGGATTGTCCCATTCTTTGCCAGTCTGCTCATTTCAGTTACCCTGTTTTTAACAGCCGCTTTCGGCCTGTTTACTCCTTCACAGAATGACGATCAATTTCCATTTGATGCCATTTCATTTACAAAAGAGGAGGATTCAAGTGGGTATTTTGTCGAGCCCGAACTGAAAAGTTCATTGCAAAAAGCAAATGGTGTTCTAAAAAGTGAACCTCCAAGATTGGCCTATCTAATTTCAGGTACAAAGGGGGATAGTCGCAGAATGATGAGGACCTTGCAGGCTGTATATCACCCAAGAAATCAATATGTTCTCCACATGGATCTCGAGGCTCCACCCCGAGAAAGATTGGAGCTGACAAATCTGGTGAAGGCTGATTCAACATTCAGTGAAGTTGAGAATGTGCGTGTAATGGCTCAGTCCAATTTGGTTACTTATAAAGGCCCTACAATGATTGCTTGCACGCTTCAAGCGATAGCGATTCTGTTGAGGGAGAGTCTGGATTGGGACTGGTTTATAAATTTAAGTGCTTCAGATTATCCATTAATGACACAAGATGGTTAGTACACTGATTCGATTTTAGGATCGTCTTGTCCAGTCCCTACTGAATACATTTACAAGGACTAAATTGTCTTCAATCTTGCAGATTTGCTTCATGTGTTCTCCAATTTGACCAGAAATTTCAATTTCATTGAGCATACACAGATCGCTGGGTGGAAATTGTAAGTAATAGTTAGTGCCTAGAAGTTTTGTTCTGATCAAAGTAATCATAAGTATTTTCATGTTATAATATCCATCATTTCAGGAGCCACAGAGCAAAACCGATCATCATTGATCCAGGTCTTTACTTATCAAAAAAATCGGAACTTGCTTGGACAACTCAACGGCGCTCACTTCCAACATCCTTTAAGTTGTTTACGGGTCAGCATTATTCGATTTCTTGTGGACTAATCTGAATGTTGGTGCATTTGTTCTCAGTTCTCTGATGTATTTTGACAAAGTTTCTTTGAATCTTTAGAAGAGTGATTTTTTGATTCTGTCCCCATAGGACATGTGAAATGTTGAAACTTTAGTTGAACTAACAAAGTTCATGTCATATCACTAATCAAAGCTTGATACTTAATAGATTAATTGGGCTCCCTAAGGTAATGAAAGTCTTCCATTGCACACTGGTTGAAGAAAGAAGCTTTAGATGTTGGATTGTTCTTAGGTAGCTTTGTTTTGAGTCCTTTCAAATATATCTTTGGTCTAAGCTCGTAGATCTAAGAATCCAGTTTCCTATGTTAAAATTTGTACATTGTTCCGTGTTTGTAGGTTCGGCATGGGTAATGCTGACACGATCATTTGTCGAGTATTGCATATGGGGATGGGAAAATCTCCCACGAACCATCCTCATGTATTACACGAATTTCCTCTCATCGCCAGAGGGCTATTTTCACACGGTAATCTGCAACAATGACGAGTTTCGCCACACCGCGGTTAGTCATGACCTCCATTACATTGCTTGGGACAATCCTCCAAAGCAGCATCCGCTCTCTTTGACAATGAAGGACTTCAATAAAATGGTCAATAGCAAGGCCCCATTTGCCCGAAAGTTTGCCAAGGATGATCCGGTCTTGGACAAAATAGATAAAGAGCTGCTTGGCCGAACAAGCAGATTTTCGCCAGGGGCATGGTGTATTGGGAGCTCAGAAGGCGATGCTGACCCGTGCTCGGTGCGTGGGAACGATTCGTTGTTCACACCAGGCCCTGGTGCTGGCAGATTGCAGGAGCTCCTTCACTCACTGTTGTCCGAAGAAATTTTGAAAAAACAGTGTACATGACAAATAGGTAAAAAGTTCACAACTACATTTCAACAAGTGTATATTAATGCATCCATAGAAATATCAGGCTGATTAAAAATGACGAAATTTTGTTTTGTTTTGTTTTGTTTTAATCTTGTTCATCCAAATACTCAACATTGAAATAGATCCCACTTTGATGGTTTAAATTTTCTCTGTTGACGGTTTTGGTGCATGATCCATCTCTCATCAAGAGAATAAGATTGACATTCGCTAGATAATTTTTCATTCACTACAGAAAAATAAAGTTCCAATGTTTCGAGTCTTTGCTACTTGCTTTCGAATGATCTTTTGCTGACTTCAAAGATTTGGTCATAGACTTTGTGACGTGAATTCTTTTTTGTTGTTTGAGAGACTAGAGATATCGTCAAATGATTCTATTCGTAGGACAGTTTTGAAACGTTATGGCTCTTATTCTATAATATATTTGGAATAATAAAAAAAAAGGATGGGACGGAGTTTATCCCAATCAAAAGTAAAGGAAAATTAAAGCTATTTTAGGTGATTTCTAATTGATATTAACATAATGAAATATAACTTAACAAAAGCATGTGATAAGCAGCACATGAGAATGTCTGATATGTTCCAAAACCATCCAATTCAATTTAATAAACATCTCAAAAGAATTATAAAAGAAATTGGATGAATCTTATCTCTAAATAAAATAAGCCTCAAAAGTAGTAAATTCTCACATGCTCTTCTTCCATTTTTGAAGGCTACAAGTCTTGACTTTGGCAACAGACAACCTTTGTGGCTGAGATATATGTAAGTAAAAGTACATATGAAAAAAATACCGTAACCCGCGTGACAAGCGGGAATACTCACCACTATACTACAACGACACGATTGATGTTTGATGGCATACATTATTATATTCAAATCTTAATATCGTTTTCCTATAAACTGATGAAATAGATGAAAAATAATATATGTAAAAATATCTTAAAAACGCCATTGCCGGGGATCGAACTCGAGTCACCCATGTGAATACTCACCACTATACTACAACAACATGATTGATGTTTGATGACATACGTTATTATTTATACAAATCTTAATATCGTTTTCTTATAAATGTCGGCACATGACAGGCGGGAATGCTCACCACTATACTACAACGACTTACTTGATGATTGATGGTATAAGTTTTTATTTATACAAATTTTAATATTTCTTTAAACTTCTTAAGTTGATATTTTAATCACTCAAGTTATGTTCAAATTGATTTAGTATCTTAAGAATCCATATCATTTTTAGCTTCAACCAACCTTTTTACTTTATATTATGTATTGATATATTTACTACTTCCAAAAATAATTGTATAAGAAGTGCTCTTTAAAGTATTGTTGTCAAAAGTTATTCCAAACTCACTATATAGATAGTTGTTATCAATAAAATTATAGTTTTTTTTTTTTAGTTCATCAACATGTAAGGTAAGAGTTCAAATCTCTAACTTTTTAGTCGAAGGTATTTACCTTAGTAAAAAGTATTTTGGCCTAACTACAAACATTTTTTCAAAATTACTTACTAAAAATAATTTAAAAAATTATAACTAAGTACTTATGAAGCAAAATTACATATCGATATAACTACAGCTTCTTCCAAAAATACTCATGAATGAAGTACTTCCCTTTTCTTACATGATTCTCGAAAGTTATCTTGAATCCACAATATTGTTGTTCATCAACAGCTCTTTATTGAATATGATTTTTCTTCGACTGAGAACCTTCCAAATTTCAACTGAGAACCTTTGAAAGTCACAGAACTTTTGCAAACTACGGGAATTTTGCAAGTTCATGTCTCCCTAAACAGATAAACATGGATCAAATCTGCAGAAATTGACTTCAAGAGTATTCAGAGAGATGACCACAAATTAAAGCCATAAACAAATGGCACTCATGGTTAAAAGAGCTATAAGATCTTAAACCCCCAATTTTTCTCACCCAAGTAAAACTCAGCAATAACATTCCCAAAACAACATCAGAACAAGAGTCTGCTCTGGTCTTTGGTACTCTACCTCTAAGACTATAACTCATTTAACACCTCAGTCTAGAACGGCCGATAAAATCGCCCTATATTGAAAAAGGTATGGATAAGTGCATTTTCAAAAATGAATGGTATTTTGGCATAAGTGCCTACGAGAGAACTCCTTATGCACGTCAACAAGATGGAAATGTAGATCAACCCCACTGCTGCCCAATATTGCATTGCATATGTACCATTGTAATGTATGAGGGGCATAAAATTGCTTGCATACCATATGATGTCGAGAGCGGTTTCTAACAACATCCCCATCATGACATGCAACCTAATGAAATGAGGCCATTCTTTATTCCTCACGATTCCGAAGTATGCGAGGTTGAAGTACAGCATTGGGAACCACCATGGTAACTTCTGAACAGCTCCCGGGACGTAAAATATTAGATTATCGATGTCCAAGCGTTCCAACAAGGGCAGGAGATAATATGCTGTACTAGACATCTGCAAAGCCATCACATATGGAACACAAGCCAAAGTCCTCCACCACCATTCTGGTTTTCTTGTGACCCCAGAGTAGCGTTTTACACCGTAAGAGTCGTCTCTGAATGCTTGAGGACTCTTAGAAGGACAATTTCGTGGAGGTAAAAGAGGAAGTTTGTCAAATAGACTACCTTGGTCCCCAGATAGATGCGTGGATGATGCTGCAGAAAGGTGTGATATCAACATTCCTGGAAATCATAAATTCAGAATGAGTACAATCAACATTATTAATTCTTCTCTCCAACTACAAACATGATGGCATTGAATCATCAAATAGCAAAAGATGGTTACAGTATCATGAGAAATGAGAACTATGTAGTCTATATCCAGGCTGAACAATATGATCAATGCACTTTTCTTCAAAAGCCCACAAAGTTCCATCCAGTTATTCAGTATGTAGTGGAGAGGCAAGGTTTTGGGTCGTTCAAACACCGATTTCCCAAGGTAAAATCATCCCGTTATACTCAATCGACTATCAAGTGTATAATCCATAGACAAAGGAAACAAAAAGGAAGATCATTTAGAATCCATCTTCACAAAATTTGTGCACACTGCAGGGCCAGGAGTTAACAATATTTGTGCAAATGTTAAGACCAAAAGAAAAATGGAGTAAAAGGTTTTCATACCCCTAGAAGAAGAAAACTTCAGTTCTTGGCAAGGTTCCTGTTTAGCATTGCTAATAGATAACACAAGTTTAGTGTCCAAATTAGCATAATCCAATCGACGACATTGGGGCATAACCACTTGGTTAGGCTTGAAATGTCTTCTCAGAACCACATCCTTGTACCTAAATCAAGATAAATTAATGCTAAAAAACAAAATCAGTAGCAGATTTCTGAGAATGGCAATCTCTATTAAAATTTATACAGAGAGCAGGTAGAGTAATATCAAGTCATGCCGAATACCCATGGCTTGAAGTAATTCAGTAAACACCTGAGAAATACAATCCATCGACATAAATATCCTATAAAGACCACAAAACCATGTTCAATACTTTTCCCCAGATTTTCATTCCAATCATCTGTTCCAAATGCAAACAAAAATGAACAGAAAAAATACCAGATGCCAAATACACTCTGTTTTCAGTAATGCACGACAAATATAGAACATAAATAATAAAGAACCCATGAAAAAAAATCTTGAAATAAAACGCCCAAAATCGATACCTGTAAATATGTTCTCTCCGTTTCGGTTCAACTAAATGGCAGTAAACGGGAAAGCAGGAAAATCAAAGAATCGATCGAAGAAGACGACATACCGTACGGATGCAGCCGTCGCCGCCGGTCGGAGGAGCGGATTCGGTGAGTTGATTCGAGCGCTGCTCGGAACCATGATTCCTGTTTTCCGCGTAGCAGGGAAAAGTGAGGCGGAGGCAGGGCCGTGTTACTTTCCATGCAAGAATAGGGTACATCTCTAATTACAGATTTTATTGGGCATTTTATGAAAAAGGCCCAGAATTTTTTGCACTGTGGAATGGCGGTGAGGACCGAGGACGTTCCTGAGGAAAGTTTTTGAGAAACAGCAATTTTAGTTTATTTAATAAATGTTTCATTTGTAAACAAACTATAACTAATATTTATCCATAAACTTTAGAAAAAAAATATCAACTTGCCAATATATATCAATTTTAATTCTAAACTTTTAATTTTATCAAATTCCCTTAAACTCTGATAAGTGTTTCGATCTTCATCTTAACTTAAAAAATTGTTGCAATCTTAGCCTTAAACTTTAAAAAATGTTCAATTTTCATCTTATGGTAGATTTTAGTTTGTAAAATTTAAATGTGCATTTAATGAATTAAAAAACATATCTTTTGTTTGAAATTGATGAATTTTTTAATTTAAATTTGTAATTTTTGTCAAAATTATTTAATGATCAATTTTATGCATTAATTAAACTTAAATTTGTGCCAACTTGATTTCCATTAAATTAGTGAGCTTTTAAAGTCCTTTACTTTTTTCTCTCTCTCTCTCTCTTTTTTGGGGTTAAAATTAGTGGGTAAATAAGTGTAAATTGAGTTGAAGGTAAAAATTACAGCCTTATCTAAGTTTATGATACAATTTGATAAAAATAAAAGTTTTGAGTGAAAAATGATACGACTTATCAAGTTCAGAATAAAAGTTGATTTTTTACCTTGAAATTTACTTTACCCTTCTTAATTTTTTTTTATGAATTTTGTAGCATTGCATAACTTTTACTTCGAATCTCAATAGTTAACATTGACCAATAAATTGTTGGTACCACACGTTTAATGAATTTTAGATGAGGTCGTGTGATTTTTTTTTTTTTTTTTGGAAAAAATACTTATTTGGTATCTGAGTTTTAGGTTTTGTTTCCATTTAATTCAAAAATTTTAAGATATTGCATTTTTACCCTTTAATTTTGAGTTTAAGTTTCGTTTGATCCCTAAATTTTTAAAATGTTACACTTTAACTCTGAGTTTTGAGGTTAGTTTATGTTTAGTCCCTAAGTTTTTCTCCGTCTCTAACTACTTCTTAAAATAACTCTAACTAAAATGTTCATTCTTAATTTTTTCTTTTTAAATTTTTTTATCTCTAAAATGTATTTTACTAACTTTTCTATTTAAAAAAATCATCTTTTATATATTTAAATGTTAATTATTCATATCTCTACGTATTTGTCTCTCTCTAACTTTTTAAAAAACAGAAAACACATAATAGTTATCAAACAAGTTGATAATAGAAAACAGAAATTAAAAAAACTAAAAAAAGGTTATTAAACAAAGGGTTAATT
>JAOANK020000003.1:1465800-1496951 GCA_026257165.2 Telfairia occidentalis
AATGCAGTGTAATCAAATAAATTTATTAAAAAAATATTTTGTTTAAAAAAATAAAAATATTATATTTATAAATATTTATTTATGAAAAAAATATTTAAATTAAAAGTTATGCCAAACATGCTCTTAAAGAACTGTTACAATTTAAACTCTCGAATAAATTTTTACATGAAAAATTGTTAAAAATGGTATTATCATATGCATTTAATAAATTATAAAACATATATGAAGAACAAAATTGAAAGAAATTCAAAGAAAAACATCATATGAGCCAAATTTTTATTGAAATCTGCTAGTTTTGGCAAAGTTATTCAATGGTTATTTGTGCATGAATCAAACTTAATTTTGGGAAATAATTAATTTCATTGAAATTTGTGAGTTTATGATAATTTTTACATTATTTTCTATAAAAATTAATATGTGAATTAGTGAAAATTGAATAAATAGTTAAAATTGTAACAGTTATCTAATTTTAGGATTCAATTGAATGAAATTGAAACTTTCATATTGAAAATTTGAAATTGATACCTTTTTTTTTTTTTTTGGGGGGGGGATTACATTTTGAAATTGATACCATGATAAGTTTAAAAAGATGAATTGATTTTTTGCCCTTTTAAGTTACCGGTGTCCATATTTCGTAGGTTTCAATCCATAAAGTTTCGGCGTCAAAAGCCAGAACCCTTATCCAATTATATAAATATAAAATAGAATTTGTACACGTGGCAGAGTGAAAGCACATACCTGACCTGCTGACGTGGACAAAATGACAACATGAAAAGGAAAATGTTTTTTTTTAAAAAAATAAATATCTGGCCCGTATTTACTCGTTCTTTATCATACAGTCAAGGAACTCTTCTACAGAATCCCGTGTTCTCTCTCTCTCTCAGAGTTCTCATCGTGTTCTTCGGCTGAGATGACATTTTTCTCCTTCTTCACAAGAGCTTCAAGAGCTTTTCATGGTTCCCCTGCATACTCAAAGTTTCTGGTCATCAGCACCCTCAGGTTCCTACTTCTTATAGTCCTCGCATAGTGTTTTCCCAACTCTGATTTCGAGATAGATGAGAATGCCTATGCCTACTCAGAGTTAGCACATTGTTTGGACCTGATTTGAGATTTGTTGCTTTAACTTTCAATAGCTCTAATATCGCTTTGTTTTGAGATTCAAGAATCAATAGATGATTGACTTAAGGGTCGGGGAAAGGAATAGATTATTTTACTTGGTATAATGACCGAGGTAACGGTAATGGATGATCACTGAAACCGTGACATAGATCTCGATATTTTAAGTTCTGATTTCATGTTTTAGCTCTCAGTTTCTCCATCCATGAGTCCATGACTGGTTCTGGTTCGCATATTTGTTTCTTCACGGTTTACATTCTCAAAATGTGTATAGTAATTGTTGGTTGTGAATTGTGATGAGAAAAAATTAATGAAATTCTATCAAAAATACTGAACACCGTCTAACCACTCATTTTGTTTGCTTCAGTTTTATTTTTTAGTGGTTTGTATTACTGAATGGAAAATTTTCAAGTGGAATAACCTAGCTTTAGTTTTGTATTTGTTGAAGTAGCTGCGTCTGAAATGGTTTGTTTTGGCTGCAGTAGCGGGGGTATATTGGCATATGCAGATTCACAATCAGATACTGGAAGTCCTATTGAGGAGTTTCCAAAAAAGAGGGTTCTGGTGCTTGGAACAGGATGGGCCGGTACCAGTTTTCTCAAGGATCTGGATGCTTCAATATATGATGTTCAGGTTGTTTCGCCTCAGAATTACTTCTCATTTACTCCTTTGTTACCTAGTGTTACATGTGGAGCAGTTGAAGCACGGAGCATTGTGGAACCAGTTCGAAACATCGTGAAGAAGGTAATTTGTGTGATATGATTCAATTTGATCAATAGCGTAGTACGTAGTTAATATATTAGGAGAATATTCAATTTGTTGTTTAATTTGTGTTAAAATTATTGTCTTCTGTTCGAAGTTATTTCATTGAAATTATGAAGCTGCCTAATTACAACAGTATTTTTTCTGCAACAGAGAAAAGGTGAAATTAAATTCTGGGAAGCTGAATGCATTAAGATTGATGCTGCAGACAAAAAGGTTTTCTGCCGGTCTAATGTTGATAATAATTTGGTTGGAAATAGGGAGTTCGCTTTAGATTATGACTATTTGGTAATAGCGATGGGAGCACAAGTAAATACTTTTAACACACCTGGTGTCAAGGAGAACTGCCATTTTCTCAAGGTAAGCAGTTTTGCTTTCATGGTCCAACATAAATCTCTTTGGGATTAGCCATCTTTCTGAAATTTTGTTAGGCAATTTGTCTATCTTGGTCCTCGCTTCAATTGTTGATTACCTTTAGTTCCCATGTTATAATGATTGGGAAACCATTCTATACCATGCAGGAAGTGGAAGATGCTCAGAAGATCCGCAGAAGTGTGATAGATTGCTTTGAAATGGCTGTGATTCCTAGTCTAAGTGAAGAAGAGCGAAGGAGAAATCTTCATTTCGTTATTGTTGGAGGGGGTCCCACTGGGATTGAATTTGCTGCTGAGCTTCATGACTTTTTTGAAGAAGATTTAGTTAATTTGTATCCTATGGTTAAAGATCTGGTGAAAATTTCAGTGATTCAATCAGGAGATCACATCTTGAATGCGTAAGGAATGAGAATTTATGACTTTTCTGGCACGTGAAGAAAATGAATTCAAAACTCACTCTTCTGTCGCTCTTTTTGGAGCGTGTAATTCTTTTGTGTAGCTTCAGAACCTTAACAACCTTAACAAAATCAATACATAAAAAACATGCTGTAGCCTTCTAGAGGATTAATATTATTATTATTTTCTAATTATGATCATCGTTTTATAATGATCCCTTGGTTTTGACAAGTTGAGAAATCTTGCTCAATCCAGGTTTGATGAAAGAATTAGTTCGTTTGCTGAAACGAAATTCCAAAGAGATGATATTGATGTGCACACAGGATGTCGTGTTGTCAGTGTATCTGATAAGGAAATTAAGATGAAGGTGAAATCAACTGGAGAAGTCTGTTCAATGCCGCATGGACTAATTGTGTGGTCTACGGGTATCATGACTCGTCCTGTTGTGAAGGATTTTATGGAGCAGATTGGCCAGGTTTGTTGGTTGAGATTTATGTGTTCGTGAGTACCAAGTATGGGCAGGAAGAATGGGTAAAACAAAATTCTAGATTTCGCTAGATTTGACTGATGCATTCTTTCTATCTGGTCTTTCATGTTTCACTTGATACAACAAATTTTTCATGGGTCGGTTATTCTATGCTTTAGCTATTAATCTCGCAAGTTCTTTTTGACATACAGGGTAATAGACGCATTCTAGCTACTGATGAATGGCTTCAAGTGAAGGGCGCTCAAAATGTCTATGCCATTGGTGATTGTGCGACAATTGACCAACGCAAAATTATGGTATATGATGCCATAACTGTTTGATTAGATTTTTGTCCAAGGTCTGTCTAGCAATATGATTTTGATGGGAGCAATCTCGTACAGCAATTCAACATTTATCAAATTTGACCGACGTGTTTGAGAAGCCCTTTAATTTTCACCCATTTTAGTAATTCACTGAAGCTTTTACATTCTATTCACTCAAGTATTTGACTTTAAGGAATCTAACCTCTGGATTTCTCTTGGGCGGCTGAGGAATTTCTCATAAGAGTAGTTTTGTAATCAATAACTATAGTTTTTGACTGCTTATCGATTATAATACGTTATTTTCACTAGGAAGATATCTCCACCATATTCAAAGCTGCAGACAAAGATGACTCTGGTACCTTGACAGTTAAAGAATTTCAAGACGTTGTAGAGGATATCCTCATAAGGTATCCTCAAGTGGAAATATATTTGAGGAGCAAGCATCTGCGCGATGTAAAAGATCTGTTGAAAGATTCTCAGGGAAATGAGACCGAAGTAGATATTGAAGGATTTAAGTCGGCTCTTTCTCATGCTGACTCGCAGATGAAAAGTTTGCCTGCTACTGCACAGGTAAATTACACATCTTCTTTGATGTCAACTTCCAATATGTTCATGAGACTCTCAAAGTCATTTAATTATTACCTTCCTGTTCAGGTTGCTGCCCAACAGGGTGTGTACCTAGGTAGGTGCTTCAACCGCAGAGAGCATTGCACTGAGAATCCTGAAGGCCCTCGACATTTTAAGCGTTCTGGACGTCATCAGTTTCTTCCCTTTCGGTATGCCTGCATCTTCAATCCTTAGCCTTTCAACCCCTTGTTCCATGCCGGATGAAGACGAAGTTAATAAATAATTCAATCATTAATAATTCCATAAAAAAAAAAGTTCATAAATAATTCCACCATATCCTTTTATCTCGAAATCTGAGCCAAAGATTTTACATTCCATGCTTAAAGGTACAAGCACTTGGGACAGTTCGCTCCTTTAGGAGGAGAACAAGCTGCTGCGGAACTCCCTGGAGACTGGGTTTCCATGGGTCGCAGCACTCAGTGGCTCTGGTATTCTGTATATGCAAGGTGATTTACCTGCTGCTTCATCAGAAAATTACAACTTATTTTATATAGTTTAGTTGTAACTCAACGCTTAATCTGAATTCTTCTGGTTTCGTACACTCAGCAAGCAGGTCAGCTGGCGCACAAGGTATCTAGTGGTATCAGACTGGACAAGAAAGTTTATCTTTGGCAGAGACTCGAGCCGCATCTAAAACTAACCACCATTTAAAGGCCTTTAACGTATCTTCATGTTTCAGGGTTTCAAACACTCGCTTCTGCCTGCTCGCTCGATCTCCAGTGGCCCTTACTCGCTATTTTAACTCATCATTTTCTTTTGCCTGATTTCCATGCCTTGGTTTCAATGCAAGTGTTCATTAGCAGATGGCAAAGGAAATTACTGTTCGTATAGGAACAAAATGCTATTTCGCTTCACGTTTCAATTGTTGAGTGGCTGGAGCAAAGATAAACTTTATAAATAGATGTAAATTTTAAAATTTGAATCGGCGTTCTCTTATATACATACGTGTTATCACCAGCATTTAGAGTAATACAGCAGGTCATATCTCTTTTTGACTTTGGCTATAGTAGTAAAATTCAAAGGATCGCTGTAACTTCATAATTTTCTTCAGCAAAACAAAACCACGCAAAATTATGGTAATGGAATTAGATTTATCAAAAACGGTAATATATTACAATATATTCAGGCTAGGATCGGTAGGTGACACCATAAACTATACACAAACAAGGAAAATTTGCATCTGGGGGCAAAGGGTCCTGTCACGATTTGGATTTAGAATGACTATTCAGTGAATCTATTGTACATACAAGCAACGAATCGTACTACAATATCCTACTTTCTTGGAAGCACCTCACGTGACTAACTTCAATAAGAAATGGGCTCAAGCCATAGTAGCTACCTACTTAGAATTTAATATCCTACGAGTTACCTAGACAATCAAATTTAACTGGGATAGGATGTTGTTCTATGAGAATAGTCGAGATGTGCGCAAGCTGGCTTGGATACTGATAGATATTAAATTAAAAAAGATAATAATAAAAGAACTCCATAAAAAAGATCTTCTAACCTCCATGTTCCCCTGTCCAGTTCATCTTCCTCTACTTAAAAATATTTTCACGAGGCGCGTAGCGGCAACAACTTTCAGAAGATGCCATGTGGCCATGCAGTTGAATTTCGAGCTGATCCTCCACAATTATTACAGATTTTTCTCTGGCTCTTCACTTAAACCATTATTCTCTGTAGACCTATTAGAAAGAGAGATAATGAAACATTGTTGAACTTGAAACCCATGACAGATTTTATTCAAAACACCTCAGTTACATCTTACATGACAGACAATCAATCAAACTAAAAATTCATCTTGGGTTATCATACATTAGTCCTAAAATGAATTCCTCCAAAGGAAGAATTTCATTAGAAGTTTTGTACATCATGTCAGAAATAAAAGGGGGAGATAAATGGTGACAAATATTACCTGCAGAAGAAGTCACTTTGGCATATCTCAGCTTGTAGTTTGAAGCCACCCACAGGCTAATCAACCTCAGAGTCACTATGGAAAGACCTTGTAGGTTATGTTTTTCTCTGTTTGAAATCCTTCGGACCAGCTAGATTTGAATCACTTAATTTCATCTCCTTAAGAAGGTTCGTAGCCAACTCCACCTTCCCAATCTTCATTGAATTACAGAGAAGGGATTTATAGATATAGCTTGAAGGACGGACAATCTTAAGCTTCATCTCCCTGAGGAGTCTCAAAGCTTCCTCAATGTTTCCAGATCGACCAAAACTCTCTATCAAACATAACCTTGTAGGTTATGTTTTTCTTCGTTTGAAATCCTTAGGACCAGCTAGATTTGAATCACTTAATTTCATCTCCTTAAGAAGGTCCATAGCCAACTCCACCTTCCCAACCTTCATTGAATTACTGACAAGGGATTTATAGATATAGCTTGAAGGACGGACATTCTTAAGCTTCATCTCCCTGAGGAGTCTCAAAGCTTCCTCAATGTTTCCAGATCGACCAAAACTCTCTATCAAACATAACCTTGTAGGTTATGTTTTTCTTCGTTTGAAATCCTTAGGACCAGCTAGATTTGAATCACTTAATTTCATCTCCTTAAGAAGGTCCATAGCCAACTCCACCTTCCCAACCTTCATTGAATTACTGACAAGGGATTTATAGATATAGCTTGAAGGACGGACATTCTTAAGCTTCATCTCCCTGAGGAGTCTCAAAGCTTCCTCAATGTTTCCAGATCGACCAAAACTCTCTATCAAGGCAGTGTAAGTAAGCAAATCAGGTTCAATTCTCATTGCAACCATTTCCCTGAAGTAAATCAAGCACATATCTAGTCTACACACCTTCCTCAAGCTATTTATTAATGTATTATAGGACACAATATCTGGGGCAATGCCAGCTTCTTTCATGGAAACAAACAAATGAATAGTTTCATCCACACGACCTGCACAACCTAGCATATCCAAAATGATGTTATATGTATACAAATCTGGTCTACATGACAGAAGCTTCATCTGATTAAATATCTGAAGGGCTTTATCAATCTCCCTACATTGGGAGAAGGCAAAGATAATTTTGTTTATAACTATTAAGTTTGGAAAGGTCATCTCAATTATTTCTTTGACAAACTCCAGTAGCTTGCTAATATCATTTGTCCTGGTAAAAGCCTTGGCAAAATTCATGTAAGAGGTTGAACTCAACGATTTACAAGAAATCAGGCAATCTTTAAAAGCTTGACATATAAGGGTAGTGTCTCCCCTTTCACTCGCTGCGAGAAAAACCATATCATATGCCTCGGAGGAACTAAGAGATATTTTCCTATCACACAAAGATTTAATTAATTGAGCAGCTGCTGCAAGATTTCCAGATCTACACATCTTATCTATGCAAGCATCAAAGGTTTCATGGCGACACATTGAAGTATCTTCCATTGTGGCAATAATCTGATTCAAGACTTCATCTCTCACTTTCTCTTCATCATGAGAGGTATCTGTAGTAGATGACTGATGACGTAAACGTTTACTCATAATCTGAAGGTTACCGACTGGGATAGATGCAATGCAATTCTGTATTAGACATGCAGAGACAAAATTAAGCGTTTAGTTCGCAAAGCATAAATCATGACTAATGAGCAATCATATAAAAGATATATGCAGGTAAGATGTGAAAGTGAATAAGATGCAATTCTAAACCAGTAGAAAAAGTAAAATGTCTTAAGAAAGATGAATGGCGCTGATAGTCGAGATTTCCATATCTATACCATACACACATACACCTAATCATAGATTTTCTTTAGACAAAGATAGAAAAAAAAGTCTTCAACTTCACAATGGAGACCTAGAGGAGGTTTGAGAAACGATGTAGACTCTGGTATCTACAACATCTACAACCTATCCACTAACAGTTATGTTTGTATTAGCAGGCAAGAGGAAAAAAAAAAAAAAAACTCTATTGCCATGATTTCGAATTTGGATATTTTACATCCATCAACTTCAGAACTTACAAATAGTAAATAATGCAGCGTAGAAACATTTTAAAACAAACGGAAAACAACCTTCAAGCCACCCTAATAATTCACAACTGTGTGGACACCACAACGGCATATAAACATTGTGATGATGCTCAGTTCAAAACCAATCGACAAACTCCCGTTTTGATTATGCCATTGTTTCATTCCACATACTACATAGCAATGGAAAAACAACACTCCTAGACAAATCAACAAGTTTCTCGGTTTAATCTAATTGGCAACAACCGCAGTGCATTACAAAACCATCAATTGCTCGGAGCAGTGTAACACAAACAAACCGAAATAGAAAAAATTTAAAGGTTCCACTTACAGTGTACGGGAAATGCAGAACGTTCCTGGTAGACAGCAAGTTCCTAAATCGACATGACCCGCCGGAACTAAAATCGAAAATGTAAGTAAACGTAGAAGCGGTTCGAACCACACAATTGGTCTCAACAACAAGCCTGCAGTACCTGGACATGGTTATCGTGCTCGATTCGAACGTTCTGTAGCTGGAGAAATGGTCTTGAACAAAGAGTTCTCAGAAAGAATAGTGTTTGCAGAGTCTTATGGGTTTGTGGGTTTCATGGAATCGGAATGGAGAGAAAGATCAAAGTTTTCAAGGAATCGACTTCTACTTGGCGGGATTAAGCCATGGCTTTTAGGAGAAATCAAATCAACACCAGACACACTCTGGCATTGGGTCTAATTCTTTCCTAATTCCTATTGGGGTTTAAGCACAGATTACGCAATGTCGTCTAAGATAATTGGGGTTCGGTCCGGTTTTGTAATTTTTCGGTTTACTCTATTAATCTATTCTAAAACCGATCTTTTCGGTTTGGTTTGATTCTATCAGTAATTCTTTTAATTAGTTTTGCCATAAAAAAAAAAGTAGACTCCAAACCCTTCAGCTTGGAAGTTTGAAGCCTACTTTTCATACGACTTCTACTAGATCAGTTAAGAAAAGTAATCTACTAGATCTTTTTCAATATACCATTTTCTTAAATCTATCTCGTTCAACAAATCTAACTCTGCCCTTAGAATGCCTAGATACTTATTCCTCCTAAATCTCTCACAAATACTTTGATGACCAGAGCAAATTTTCCTCTCACCAGTACTCCTAATGACAATTTATTGTCTCCCTCTCACCATCGCTTTTAACAAGCTCTTAATCTCTCTCAGAAGCACCTATTATACTAATGGCAAACATTCAAACGTTATCCAACAATAGAATTTCTCTCATGAGCATTGGTCCTAACTACACATCTCATTTTAGTATGATGGTAATCTTTTTCTTATGTAAATTTTAGCTTTAGGATGGAATATCAAAAAACTGAATCCAAACCGGTCCAATTGAACCAGGTGCCCCTGGCTGAGATGGTTTACCCTTCGGTCTACATCTGTTGCAAACCGAATCTCACGGTTCGATTTTCTATTTCTGGAAAGACCGAACCGAGCCGAACTGACACACTCGAAAACGGCAAAAAAAAAAAAACAATGCCTTTCGAGGAGTGCCCGCAGCGCGAACTTGGTATGGTCAAACAGAGTAAATTCCTTCCCCGCAAATTAACGGTTCGATCGCCGATGGACTGCTTCTCGGAGTAGAATTTTCCCGGCAATTTGTGTAGGTTTGTGTGGTCCGGCTCTGGAACTCTGTGACCTTTGAGAAATGGATTCAGGGAGGCCGGCGTTCACCGTCGATCTTCTAGAAAGGTATGCGGCCAAAGGGAGGGGAGTTATCAGCTGCATGACTGCAGGAAATGATGTCATTTTGTTAGGCACCAGCAAAGGTTGGGTCACCCGCTATGACTTTGGAGTTGGAGATTCCATCGGTATGATTCTCCATCTTCTCTAAATTACTTGTATGCGATCCAATCTAATTACTTTTGAACAATGACGAAAAGTTTGGGCTCGGTCGTTTATACTTTTGTCTCGGAATATCATTTCGCCTAAAGGGGAATTGGGTCGTATGCTGAGTGATATTGCTTGTAGAATTGATACGAAGCAAGATCTGCAAACTGAATGGGTTCCTAATAGGTTGTTCATTTAGGTGACTCAATCGAAACCTTTATTTTCTGATTGGAGGGCTGTGCAGGGGTTTAAAAATTGAAAGTGGATTCAAGTAACTTTTGAACTCTAATCTGCTTGAGCTTTTGGGATGGTGATGTCCCGTACAGTACGAATCCACTTACCTTACTTATTGGCCGTTATTGCGTTATAATTCTCGCTGTAATCTCATCTCCATGTTGTCATACCAACTGACTTTTGAGTTATTAAACTGAATTCTAGTGTAGTTGAAGCTCACATTTCCACTCCTTCATTGAATTTTTAGCTCACATGTCTAAAAATATTAGACAAATTTGATCAGGGAGTCCTTTAGCTATGCACTTTTTATGTACTTTTGTCCGAATGCAACTTTGTTACATAAAAATTTCAGTAAAACATGAAAGAAAGATTGCATGACATTTTCTTAATATGTGGAAATACAGATTTTGATCTTTCTGTGGGTCGTCCTGGAGAACAATCCATCCACAGGATATTTGTTGATCCAGGAGGTAGTCACTGTATCACAACAATTGTTGGTGGCGGTGGTGCTGATACTTTTTATATGCATGCCAAGTGGTCTAAACCTCGACTTTTAACCAGATTGAAAGGTCTTGTCGTTAATGCTGTTGCCTGGAATAGGCAACATATTACTGAAGGTTCCTATCAAATCCCACTATTGTTTACTGATTGAGATTTGCATTATAGTTGGCACTAATTACTTTACTCTTGCTACTGCATTCTTCACTTTTAAGAGCAGCGTCTACAAAGGAGGTCCTTCTTGGTACTGAAAATGGACAACTATTTGAACTTGCGGTGGATGAGAAGGAAAAAAAGGAAAAGTATGTAAAGTTTCTTTTTGAATTAGCAGAACTTCCAGAAGCTTTCATGAGCTTGCAGGTACAGCATGCTCATTGTATTTGTTTTGCTATATTGTCGTTTTCAATCTTTTTAGTTTTTTCTTCCTAATCTACTTCCTGATATATGATTATTAAATTTTAATTGAATGTCAGAAAAAATTATGATATGATCAGTTGAGCTTTCTGTCCTTTTTCATAAATTTTTTTCCCGTTAGCCATTACGAATAATTAGCTGACGTTCCATGAGTTTGACTTTAAATAACTTTGCGAACTTTACAAAGTATTGGATGAAGGTTGAAAATATTTTCCCTCTATCCTTCTTTGTCTCATTTCTTTTCCGCTTCCTTAATCCACAATTGATTTTTTTCATCCTAATTAGTTAGGATACAGTTGTCTGTTTGCAACTTTAATCCTGTCAACTCTCACTTGACTTCCTTTTCAAGCAGATGGAGACAACTAGCATACCAAATGGAATGAGATATTATGTAATGGCTGTTACTCCAACACGACTTTACTCTTTTACTGGAATAGGATCGTTGGAGGTAATTTAATTTTTAATCCCTGATCTGTTGTTAAGTTATGAATTTTATGGTGTAAGTTTCTATTTCGGCCTTTGGAAATATGTATTGTACAAATGATTCGAAGGCGGCAAATCCTATTGTACTCTTTATGTTGTACTTCATTGGCTGTAGGTACCCCGTTGATGTTTTCATAATGTTAGAAGAGCTTGTATACATCTATTAGAAGATTGTATGTTTCTTATCGACCTTCTACCTTTCTGTAGTTAGCTCAGACTGCTTCGTTCTATATGCAAATCTTTCTAAAACATAATAAAGGTTTTAAAACAAGCTCGCAGACTAATAAGCATTTTCTAAGGTTATAATATATCTGTGCTAATGAATGGATACCAACTAAAAATCAGTCTATATAATCATTTGTTAACCAAGGCCTTTTGTTGTGACTTATGTGCCTCGGAAACTTAATGGGAGCAGCAGAAGTTTGGCCTTTGGGTGTCTTTCTTTTCTCCATTCTTTAGTAAAATAATACATACGTACATATACATACATATCTACATATATACATACATACAAATATATATAGATATATACATATGTATCTCTCCTTTCTATTTTATCATTTTGAGTCTTGTAATTCTCATAGTTGTTCAAATGAAAAATGAGTTCTTTTATCATTATTGATTATGAAAATTTTAATTGAAATTGTATGTATGGCGCATGATTTTCTTATTTTCACTATTTTCCCTCTTTGAAGCACCCTATTCTCAGATTTTCTTGCTATCCACAATTCAATTTCACAAGGTGGTTTTTTCATTAAAAAAATATATGAAAGGGCTAGATAAAATACCAAGAAATGTTTAAAAATGCTGCAGGATGATGAGTTTAAGTTTATCTTGTGGTTGATATGAATAAAATATAAATTTAGTCAATCAATCATTTTGAAGGCCAGGAATTTAAAATTTTGTATGCTATGTAATGATAAAGATTGCTTTCTTTTTTCACTTCTACCCCATTCAATTAGTAGGGCTAGAAAAGGTCCATCTAAGGAGCATGGTATGGGATCTGGTCTAGGGTTTCTTATCTTGTCAATTACGGTCCAGTTGCTCTACTACTATATCCTTAGCAGTCCTGCCCCTTCCGATAACAGTCACTTCTTAGATAGTTATGCATGGAGCTACTGCAGAATTTATTTGAATGTCCATTTTTCTTTCCATAGCAATCTAGCTCTACCACAAGTGTAAAGAAGTTCCATTTCAATATCAGTTGTCTATTTCTTCGTTTTTCAAAATACTTCCATCTAGAGAATTTGTTGCTTCCCATTATCCTTATATTGTATATTTGTTAACAATTCTGTTTGTTTAAAATTATGTACATCCAGACTGTCTTCTCGAGTTATTTGGAACGTGCAGTGCATTTCATGGAACTTCCTGGTGAGATACCTAATAGGCAAGTGCCGTTTGGTTTTATCTTTTGTTCATTAGCTTTTATTTTCTATTTTACCATCTGATAGTTGGTAATCTATACTGTTATAAATAGATGAATTATAATTTTATGTGGGACATTTTTGTGAACTTTGAGACATTTAATCGTTGCAGTGAACTTCATTTCTATATAAAGCAAAGAAGAGCAATACATTTTGCATGGCTTTCTGGAGCTGGCATTTATCATGGAGAGTTAAATTTTGGATCACAACATAGGTAAGTTGGTATATCCAAATGTCCTTAATATATCAAAACTGGTTCTGAACGATATAATTGGATTATACTGTTTTGTTAATATATCAAATGCCTGTCATGCTAACCTTTAATGCAGTTCTTCAAATGGAGATGAAAATTTTGTCGAAAATAAGGCTCTTTTGGACTATTCAAAGTTGTTTGAAAGTGCTGCAACTGCTAAACCAAGTTCCATGGCAGTGTCTGAATTTCATTTCTTGCTTCTAATTGGTAACAGGGTTAAGGTGCGTTGTCTGAGAAATTCGATTTAACTCAATTGTTTCTTGTTATTTTTTTCCACAAAGCTCTGTTTTAATTTTTACTACATGCAACGCGGAATATTTTTAGTACTCAGGGAGCCTTGGTTTTCATGTGTATGTGTTCAATAAGTTGGTACGTATGGGAATTCATGTCCTCCGAATTAAGAGAAGGTTTTCTTGACATTGTCACAAGGTTTCCTACTTGGATGTATTTTTTGCAATTCCTTTTGTAATTGCAGTCTTCATTGGCTGGCTCTCACGTAGGGTAAATTGTCCCCCTATTTGTAATTACAGCCTTACTGCACTTATTGCCCAATGGAAAAGCTTTTTGTGATTTTCCATAGGCTTGGGTTTCATCTCCTTTTGTAATTTTATCTCATCAATGAAAATTTCTTATGAAAGAAAAAACTATTTCTATTTCTAGGTTGTAAATAGAATTAGTGAGCAAATCATCGAGGAACTCCAGTTTGATCAGACATCAGAGGCAATCTCGATGGGTATCCTTGGATTATGTAGTGATGCCACTGCTGGTTTATTTTATGCTTATGACCAAAACTCCATTTTTCAGGTATGTCTTCTACTTCTTATTTTTTTTCTCTTTCTTTTCTTGTCTTTGAGTTTCATTCCACGTCGTAATTATTAGAGAATTTTTTTCCTTTAAAATAGGTCTCTGTTAACGATGAAGGCCGAGATATGTGGAAGGTTTATCTGGACATGAAAGAGTACACTGCAGCACTAGCCAATTGTCGTGATTCTCTTCAGAGAGATCAAGTCTATCTGGCTCAGGTCCTGAGTATCTGGCTTGTGTGCATTGTGATAGCTATTTTTTAAAATTTTTGTTTAAAATTTTTGTTTCTTATCATAATATCATAAATTTCAGGAATGCTGCCAATTTGGAGGTTGATTTGTCGCTAACATTTGGTTGTGTTTTCTACTATTTTGCTTTAACTAGTGTAAATAATGATGCAGGCTGAAGGTGCATTAGCGTCAAAGGATTATCTCAGAGCAGCGTCTTTCTTTGCTAAAGTGAAATCTCTTTCTCTTAATCTATTTAGCTTGCCTGTTTTCTTATTTGCTGCATATGTCTTCCTAAATGGTTATTGTTACGCCAAGTGATTTCCTAATACCAAATTGATAATTGGCAATGGTTGTCATATCAGTCGAGTATCTGCAACTTACTATTGGATATCTTCTAGATTCATAGTTTTCTTTGGCTTTCATGTAGATGTCAATGTTGTTACTTAGAGGGCATTTTTGTGCAGATCAACTACATGTTATCATTTGAGGAGATCACTCTGAAATTTATAAGTGCAAGCGAACAAGTAAGAAAAATATTTTTCACTTAACCTTTGCAGCTTAATGAATATGCATGGTAACATGATGATTTGTCTGCATCATCTTTTCTTCTTTGTTGGAAAAATTACCTGTGCTTTTTCCTGCAGTCTTTCTTTTCCTTTTGTAGAATTTTCCCCCTCATTCTCTAGTTAGATGTGCATATTTTTTGAACTGGGATTTTTTTTTCCTTTTTCTTTTTTTGTTGGATTTCTTGAACCTGTCATGTAAATGGGATTTTTTTAAAATGTTTACATATTGTTTCCAGATGCCAGCATCTTTGGCCAAGTTTTCCTATTTGTTAACATTGACCTGGTCGATATGTGGAGAGGCATAATGTTTGATAGACTGTTACTTTAGCTGCCACCCTAAAAAATATAAATGCAGTTATAGCCACATAAAATTAAGTCTTAGGTATGCTCTTATGGTTGTTCTGAAACATTCATCAAGCCTACATAAGATTGGTTTTTTCTTGCACGATCTTTGTAGATCGATTTGATTTTGCTTTTCTGCATCCTACAGCAGATTTATTTTCTGACTTCTCACTTGCAGGATGCTTTGAGAACTTTTCTGTTGCGGAAGCTTGATAATCTTGCCAAGGATGATAAATGCCAAATAACGATGATTTCCACATGGGCAACTGAGTTGTATTTGGATAAGGTTCTTGCTCCTGTCCTAACATGTGACAACTGAATGGAAAATAGTGACACTATTTCTATTAGGACATTTGTTCCATTAATGTTTTGGGGTTCTTTAAGATGAAATAAGTGAAGTTGTATGATATACAACATCATATAAACAGTCTGCAGTGTCGATACTTTTGTCAGATATAAATTCTGACTGTATTGAATTTTTTCCATTATATCATGGAATGAAAATTTTCTACTTCAATCTCCAATTGATGGAATGAGGCTGGTGAACAAACAGTTCAAAGGAGATTGTAGTACTCTTTGTTCTGTGTTAAGATGAATTCATTTTTTCCAGGTTTCAATTATTTCTCTTTGCTTTTGATCTTAGATAAACCGTCTACTTTTGGATGATGACATTGCATCTGATGGGCACAGTACAGAGTACCAATCAATCATGAGGGAATTTCGTGCTTTCCTTAGTGATTGCAAAGATGTATTGGATGAAGTCACTACAATGAAACTCTTAGAAAGGTACTCACTCGTGATCTGCCAAAAATGATTGTTTTATGGATGTATGCATCTTCTGGTTAGAGAGTGAAAGAGATAAATGGTGTGGATCAAACGTAATTATTCTCAAATTTCTCATTCTATAATTTTCCATTCAATAATTTTCATACGATAACTTTAATCATCCTGCAGTTACGGTCGGGTTGAGGAACTAGTGTTTTTTGCTGGTCTAAAGGAGCAGTATGAAATTGTCGTCCACCATTACATTCAGGTGCCATATTACCACCAATATTAAATTTCTGATGAAATGTGTTGATTGTTTTCATCCATCATTGGTGTGATGTCCTCTTGGGTTTTCTCCCTTTTTTTTGTAATTATTATTATTTTTCCTTTTATATAAGAAGCAGAGACTTTTATTAAGAAGACAAATGACTTTAAACGCCAAGGAGACGATGCTCCCTTGCCTGAAAGTGGGGAATCAGACAAAACACCCCCATTCTAAGTTTATCGAGGAATACTTGTAGTTATAAAATTCGTTGTGAGTAGCCTGCCAATCAGTTAGAGGCATTAAATTGTACTATTTTAAAAAATCTTTTAAAAGCCTTTACTTGTCTCTGAAAATTCTGTTGTTCCCTCCTTTCCTTTCCAAAGCTACCACAATAAAGCTCTTGAATCATGAGCCACTTGCTTTCCCATGCAACCACCAGGAAGAGAATTTTGTGCAGCCTATCACTAATTTCCTTAGGCCTGCACCATTGAAAACCAGAAATTTGACAGACTAAATTTAATCCCTCTGTAGCCCATTGACAGTGAATAAATAGATGGTCCATGGATGCTTCTTTGGATAAAAATCGAGCCAAATAGCAAGCAATAAAGCCATGGAAGGATTTAACTTTTGAATTCTATATCTAGTGTTGAGACTTTTATAAGCCATGAACAAAGGAAGACCGATTGAGCCATGGAAAAAGGAAGAACTTGGTCTTCTCAGGGTTCTTACCTCCCCAATATCTGATTAGAATGGGGGCTATCCGACCTGCTACCTCTATTACTCAGCTGGAAATTGGCAGATTAGCAAATTAAGAGGCAAGATATTTCAAAATTCCAAATAAAAAAAGTTATCTTCGTGTCTTCCAACTCTCTATCGAATACGTTTCTTCTTAGCTGAAAATCTCACATTTAAATTGCCTCATTCCAACACTCACTTACAGAACAATCTTTAGCATTAGAAATAGAAAAAAAAAATATTTGGGAAATCTGGCCCAGAGGAGAAAGATCTAGCCAAGCATTGGTCCAAAATCTAAGCCTCTCCACCAATTGCCAGTCTTAAAAAAGATGCCTCGTTCAAAAAAATCATTTTTCTTTTTGCAATATCAACCCACAGAACATTAAAATTCTTACAAGTAGAATCTTTTTTACCTCCCAAGGCTATCAACCTCCTATTTTCTCTTAATTAAACACCTGCATAGGGCATTCTTTTCATGCAGATTTCTCAACATCCACTTAGGCAGGGACCGTGCAGTGTTTCTATTCCTCACATAACAACTCTCGAACCAGAGTTTTAAAATATGTGCCTTAGGTATTAAGCACCCTCATTGAGGTGTGCACTACATTATGCCTCTTTTTTCCTCATTATTTTCTAAAGAAATAAGAAGATATATTATATAAGTTTTTTTTTATCTGAACAATCTTCTGCAAAAGCCTCATTTCTTAAACTTTTTTTTTATCTCATTATTATTCACAATGACAATACTATATTATTTCATAGTATATGTGTATATATTTTTCCATACTTCTCCTTTGGCTTTCTGATTTAGCAAGGAGAAGCAAAGAAAGCATTGGAAGTGCTTCAGAAACCTGGAGTGCCTGCTGAACTTCAGGTATTGGTCGAATTTTGGAATTCAGTGTGCTGCATTATTATTTATTTTTTCATTATTTCATCTTTATATTCATTAAAATCAAGGTGTGGAACTTATATGTTGCAGTACAAGTTATAGAACTTTTTGTAATCCTTCTCATAGGAGAATGGATGCCTTATCCCTTTGTTAATTGGGCTGTTTTTTTCTTGGCTTCCGCTATAAGTCTCTGTTTCTTATAATATATATATATATATATATGTTGCAGTACAAGTTTGCCCCAGAGCTCATCATGCTTGATGCATATGAAACAGTGGAGTCATGGATGATCACAAACAACCTTAACCCAAGGAAGTTGATTCCTGCAATGATGCGTTATTCTGGGGAACCTCATGCAAAGTAATTTGAATTTATCGCTACTTTTCTGTTAATTAATGTGTTATACTACTTTCTAATCTTTTCTTATTAGTTTTATGTTTTTATTATTTATTTTATTGACAACATGAACAAATTCGATAAATATTTTTCATTTTCTGCTTTTCAATTTTTTCAAGCAGTATGTACTTTTGTTCCATTCCCAAAGTTTACATTTTATTTCAAGGATCTCTCAAAATGACGATTTTAACTATGTGGATTAGATTGAAATAACTATCCTGATTGACCTAGTGGTTCCAGTGACAAGTTGTAAATCTAGATATATTCTTCAAATTTTCAAGTTCAAACAAGGGTAATCACCTCGGGTAACTGCTATTCTATGAGTTTCCTGGCATGTTGCAGAATTAGATAGTTTTCCCTTGAGATTAGTTGAGAAGTATGAAAACTAGACTGGACACCCATAATTATCAAACAAATCAAAACGAGAGAGAGAGAGATTGAGGTCTGGGGCAGGATAATGGGGGCCTAAAACTTCTTGCTGGACATCTATTATTATAAAATGCTTAGTTACTGCATCAGAAATTTCCAAAGAATACAAATGTTGTTGGAGATCTATAGAATATTCAAAGTTAACATTATGAAAGGATGTGACGATTGCAATGAATGTCTTACACTGATATTATACTCCTATCACGTTGAATGCTCTTTTCCCCTTCTGGATTCTTTCTTGACTAATTGGTTGATGAGTATCTTTACGTAGTGAGAGATGGTTTTGTGGACCACTTGAGAAAAGGATAATGAGTTTTGAAATTACTAAATTTGTTTGCTGCTGGTAGCATTCACAGCGGAATTAGCTCAGTTTACTGATCACATGGTATAGAAACTTGATAAAGTCTGCATTAATATCAAAGAGTGAACATCCACTATTTATTACAAATGCTTGAAAATATTTGGAGATGCCTATCATGCACGTAATGCATCAATATGTTAGAGGTTTCAATTTATTATTATTATTATTTTTTTTTTTGATAAGAAACGATGGTGACGAATGTATTAATCACAAAAGGGACAACCTAGAGGCAGGGGTAGAGAAACCCCTCCCAAGACTATACAATGATAGCTTTCCAATCAGACATAATCATGCTGAGACTATAATTACGAAAAAAAATTGTATGATTCGAGCATCACCAAGACGATAAATGAATAACACTATCACAAAAAGAGTCCAAAGAAGTAGCTTGGTCATTGAAGACACGGTTGTTTCTTTCTTTCCAAATAGACCAAATGAGAGCCCTTGCTGCACAATTCCATAAGATCCCAGCCTTTCTTTCAACTTCACACCACCGAAGTTCTCATGAAGGAAGGAATCGACTTTAGCAGGAAGGAAAAAGACTATCCCAAAAAAAGAAGCCAGAACCGACCAAACTTTCCTTGCAAAAGAGCAACGCAAAAAGATGTGATCAATTGTCTCCTCATTGTCATAGCAAAGACTGCAAACCGTAGGAGACATCATCCACGAGGGGAATTTCTTTTGAAGCTTATCTGCAGTATTAATACTTCTATAAAGCAGCGACCATAGGAAACCTTCTCCTTCTTTGGGATTTTAAACTTTCCAATGAAGTCCACCACAGGAGAATTCATTTTAGCCTTTGGTCTAGTAAGGTGCATAAGGGCCGAACTAGTGGAGAAGAGCCCTAGCTTCTAAAATCCAAGTGATTTATCCGAGCCAGCGCCAATCTGAACGGAGTTGAGAACCTCTGTCAAGGCAGCCCATCTAACCAATTCTCTATCAAAAAGACTCCTCTTGATCCCCAAGTCCCAAACATGGGAAAAGAATTCCAGCAGTCATCGATGGAGCAGTTTTTCTTGTTGGAGAGAATATACAAATCTTTGAACTTAATCAATAAAGGGGAAGGGTCAGCCCACGGGTCCTCCCAAAATCTGATTCTTTTGCCTTCCATCACTTTAAAAGTGATGAAATTTCTAAAGCTTAAAAGGTTTTTGTCTATGTCAATCCAAGGCCTTCCTTTGGGGGATCCTTTTGTTTTCTTTGTCATCCACTCAAAATCTTCAAGGCCATAAATGTCCCCGATTACCCTTCTCCAAAGACTATCATTTTCTATAGCAAACCGCCATAGCCATTTGAGAAGGAGAGCTTCATTGCGCTGTTTAAGAGAGAAAATACTGATTCCCCCATGTTGCCTAGGAAGGGAAGTAGTATCCCAATTAATAAGGTGACTGCCTTTTTAGTGATTTCTGCCATCCCAAATAAAGGCTCTCATAATCTTCTCCATATCTTTGATAACTTTATCTGGCGCTTTTAAGATAGAAAAGTAATAGTTCGGTAGGCTGTTCAAGACAGATTGAGTCAAAGTTAGCCGACCACCTTTAGAGAGAGAGCTTCCTCCATCCGTCCAACCTCTTCCTAAACTTATCAATGTGAGGCTCCCAAAAAGAGTAAGATTTTTTATTTTCTCCTAGGGGAAAACCCAAATAAGAAATAGGGAAAGAATCAATCTTAAATAAGATACTTTCAATTTATTATCTTTATGATGAAATAATTCTTTACAATTAAAAAGGTTGATAAACAAGATACTTCAGGAGTTAGGAGTACTTATATACTATTTAGAGTGTAAGAGTTAGAAGTTAACATTGATTTTTTAATTGATCTAGCCAACTGTGAGTCACTTATTTGTATAACTTTCAGGAATGAAACACATGAAGTCATCAAATATTTGGAATACTGTGTTCATCGGTTACATAATGAGGATCCTGGAGTTCACAACTTGCTGCTGTCTTTGTATGCCAAGCAGGTTGATTTGCATTTCATATTTGGAAATAGAATTTGGGATTTTCTTTTCCTGTTAATAGCTTGATTAAGGAGTGTTCTACTTCATGAAATTTCGTTTTTCTTTTAAATATGGTATAGGCATTCACATAGTGAGGATATCATTTATGTCTCCAAGGAACTTAGTACGAATATATAGTTAAATTGTTCTGTACTTTCAGTTGAAATGAATAACTGACAGCGACATTTGGAGTGAGCATTTTTTACTAAACTCATATAGGAGGGCCAATTCTAAACAATGTATCTTTTATCCAAGAAACGTACACGTGAAATTTTGGTTTACAGTGGCTTGAAATTTTGTGATTAATTTAAAGTACTGATTTTCATTTTGATAAGAAACTAAACTTTTCATGGATTATATGAAATGTACAAAAGGAAACAACAAGAGATCACAAAAAGGCTCTCTAATTGGAAATACTAAATAAGTCACATTTGATTTTTACTTTTGTGTATACTTTTACTATTTTTATTGAACATGTAGGAAGTTTATATACAAATTCATTGTTGGTTTTCTTTCCATTATAATAGGAAGATGATAGTGCACTTTTACGTTTCCTGCAATGCAAGTTTGGAAAAGGGCAGGAAAATGGCCCCGACTTCTTCTATGATCCAAAGTATGCTTTGCGTCTTTGTCTCAAGGAAAAGCGAATGCGAGCCTGTGTCCATATATACAGCATGATGGCCATGCATGAAGAAGCAGTTGCTCTTGCCCTACAGGTCGTATTCACTGCGAAGTTGTTCCATTAATCCATACTTTATATATATATATATATTCTAGCACAAAATTTTTTAAGAGAATTTTGATATTGAAATTCTAATTTTTTTCTGGCGGGGGGAACAGAAAAAGTTAGTAAAACCAGACATGAACAATGCTTACAGCTCACCTGGATGACTGCTTATTTATTTCTTTATTTTTCTTTTAAGACTAGCACCTGAGATACTAGAACAATAATCCCCCGGAAAGCTCTACAACCTCGGAAATTTAATTTCCCTTTTAGAATGTCTATATGTTTTTTATCAACTTCTTATAAAGTCATACCTATTTACACACATACTAAAACACATTTCTTGTGTTATTTTGGTGCATTAGGTTGATACTGAGCTCGCTATGGCTGAAGCTGACAAGGTTGAGGATGATGAAGACTTAAGAAAGAAGCTTTGGCTCATGATCGCCAAGCATGTTATTGAACTGGAAAAAGGAACTAAAAGGGAGAACATAAGAAAAGCAATTGCTTTTCTAAAGGAAACTGATGGACTATTAAAGATTGAGGATATTTTACCCTTCTTTCCAGATTTTGCTCTGATTGATGACTTCAAGGTGCAATTATCATTTTTAACAAACTCCTCTTTCTAACGTCGGGGATCATGATAATTTCTTTTCTCCTTCCCAACCTTTTTTTTATTATCTTAAAAAAAACCTTTTGTTCTGTCGGATAGCAAGGTTAGCAATATCAATTAGTTCGTTTGTGTTTAAGTCTGTTAGAAATCAGGGGAAGTTTGTTAGTTTTGGGCTGGTTATCATGACTTCAACATCAAATGAGAATGGCAGTTATACTATGTTTAGGATGATGGGGTTGCCTTTTGTAAGAGGAAATCAATGAACGTTGCTATATTTAAGACCATATGGTCCTGGGGATAAGAAAATGGTCCTGGTACAATATATTTTCAGTGTCATAGGTGAGTATATGAAATTGAATGAACTCTATATTTCCTTTAAATATTTATAAAAAATGGTGACCATGCGTATAATATTATATTAGTGGTTGCCTAAAATAATCTTCTCTATATCTCCTTGTATATTTGTTTGAAGTTTCAAAAACCTTTAACAGCCATTTAAAAGTTCTCTACATATCTATGTAGGAGGCAATTTGCTCATCATTAGAAGATTACAACAAGCAAATTGATCAGCTGAAACAGGAGATGAATGATGCAACTCATGGTGCTGACAACATTAGGAAAGATATCAATGCTCTTGCTCAAAGATATGCTGTAATTGATCGAGATGAAGACTGTGGGGTACAGATCGTTCTGGTGCTAGCTGATAGCATTTTTTTTCAGATTTCAATATTCATTTGCGTATCACACAGCTTAGCTACAAGTTCCTAGTTTAAACACATTATCATTTGCCATTTCTATAGCTTGAGCCTTGGAAGCCACATGAACGAGTATAAAATTTTATACAAGATTACGAATTGGGAGTGTACAAGAACTATCTAATCTCTGGTTAGGATTATCTAGGAAATATTCTGAACATTTTTAGGGCCTAATTTTTAGAACTTAATATTTGATGTTTTAAACCTTAAGTGTATGGTGTTGGTGTCTCCCTTGTCTCAAAATGAAGTGTAGCGTGATGGTGCAAACGTATGTAATTATTGATTTGGATAGAATTGAAGCAATCAAACCTATGGTCAGAACTTCACTATGGAGCATAATATCATTTTTCTTTCCCTCTTTTCCAATAGTTAAGCCATGTAATAATGATATTGAAGCTGACTCCCCAAGCACCTTATGATGTTAAGTCAATACCTACCTTATCTGCCTTGGACTATGGTTCATGTGAAATAATCAATTCCTTAATCTTTTATTGTTTAAATCAATTCTACCTACAGAGACGATAATGTAGTCCACGCTTCTCCATCTCTATTTGATGTTTATAGTTCAGAACAAACTTCATTTCTTCATTTGATACATAACACATGAATTTGTGTTTTACCAGGTTTGTAAACGTAGAATATTAACTGTGGGCAGAGACTATCTGATGGCTTCAAGCTATGCATCAGTTGCACAGATGGCCCCGTTTTATGTCTTTCCATGTGGGCATGGATTCCATGCTCAATGTTTGATCGCTCATGTTACACGTTGTACAGATGAAGCTCAAGTAAGTCTGCAAAGGCAATAGAAACTTTTATGGGAAAAAAATTGTACTCGAGCGTCTAAGTTGTGGCGGCATTTTTATTTTGTTAGTATTTATTATTCTCTTCCCTAACATGGTGGTGACATCTTTTCATGAAGTTATTGGTTATTGATTGCGTGGACACATAGTTTTCTTAAATTAGGTTAATGGAAGCTTGTGGTGTTTGTATGGCAAGGAGGTTGGGGGATTGTATCTTATGCACTTCATTTGACTGGGACACGGATATAGTGAAGTGAACATCAATGCAAGAATTGCTTGGTTCATGGTCATGAGTGGGGTTTTGGATTCCTAAACTCCATAGTGTTGCATGATTATTGCATCTAATGTTTAGAATTAACTTTGCAGGCAGAGTATATACTGGAGCTGCAAAAACAAATCACTCTATTGGGTGGTGAGACAAGAAAGGACTTGAATGGAAGCTTTGCTGAAGATTCCATCTCTAGCATGACTCCTGCAGATAAGGTTATCTTTTGGCATTTTCAATAAGCATTTTCGAACATATTAGTGTGAATATACGGTTGTCATTTGCATATATGGATGCTGCTTCATAATGCATATTGTTCTTCATAAGGTGCCTTAGCTAAGAGTGATTCTAGCAGAAGATTGAAGAAAGAGAAAATATAATGGTTGATGGCCTTTTGAAAGCCCTCCCACATTTCCCAAAAGTTTATATAGCCTGCCAAATCCTGACCCTTCTGTATTTATAACCCCCTACCCTACAAACAAACTCTCCTACTAACGCACCAGCTTGCTAAGGAACCCACTTCTACAGGCCAGATATCTAACATATTGGCGAGGCAAAAAAATTTATAGTGGCATGGCATGCTTGTAATTCTCTTTGTTGGTGCATATAGCCAGAATGACATTGTTGACTTCATACTTATTCTACTTTCTTATGAATGTGAATGGTGACTTTCTTTTTCCCTGTAAATCCCAGCTCTGAGTTTGGGAGATCGTTGCTCCCCTTTCTCTTTTCATACGTTTTCTCTATTGTTTAGCTTCCAAACACACTATTTCATATTTAAGGGTAATGCATGTTGTTTTACTTGTTGGATGCAAGCTCTAACCCAAATTTTGCATTGGCTTTCGACTAGTGTTTTGTTGTTAGTATCTAACTTGGTAATGTCAATTTGAACACAGCTCCGTACGCAGTTGGATGATGCCATAGCCGGCGAATGCCCATTTTGTGGTGAGTTGATGATCCGTGAGATTTCTTTGCCTTTTATTTCGCCAGAGGAAGCGCAACAGGTTAGTTCATGGGAAATTAGACCACATAACCTTGGAGGACAGCGGAGCTTTTCTTTACCTGCATGATTTTTTCTTTTAATCTTCAGAGTGGACCTGGATTCTAGGTCCTTTGTGGCGTGTATATAAGCCTTCCCGTGCATTGTTTGAGAGTTCCCTTTTTAAGTTTTCGAGTTCAATATTTTTCTATATATCGATTAAAAGTTGTAATCATGATTTGAAATTCATAACCTGCTTCTCATCTGCGAGTCTTTAAGTAAAGTTATTGAATCAGCCAGTTGTGGGATTTGTTGTTAATGGAATTGACTCAATGTGCGAATGACTTGACCAATTAATGCTGCAAAAGCTTTCACATCTAAACGAGGCTCTTAAACGTATCAGAAGATGTTTAATTCTCAGCTTTAATAGGTTTGTGTAAGGTTGATGAAGCTTGAGATTGGAAAGCAAAATTTGCATAACTTGTTTTGGGATTGTACCTATGGCTTATGTAAATCTAAATTTGTATAACCTCCATGTAGCTTGTCTATGATTTGTAATAGTATGTAATATTCATAAGCTTCATAAATTTGTAGAGCAAATCCATGCATCACAGGTTCAACTTGAGGTTCTATGAATTCAATTCATGAGCTAAAAAAACCTCTTAAAAGATTATGAATATTATTCTTACACTGTGAACATCAAAATAAGACTCTTCGTCACTATGTGTAATTCTCGAGACTTAGATGGAAATTGGAGAAAAAGAAGCCGAGTCACCATGTTTGGATGTTGGAAGTATGGGACCAACTTCGCTCAGTTACAAATTTTCCTTACTGTCAGAACTTTTCCATTTCCAGTGCTTGAAAGTTGAAAGATTGATGAAGTTTTGGCGGTAGCCTATGAATTTTGAAGTGAAAGAGAGACTACACAGGAAATTCTTCAAGTACGGTTTGACGTAATTCGGATGACAGAACTTTTAACCATTTGACATGGAATTCCCTTCACTAGACAGTTCGGCTTCAAAAAAACGAAGGTTAAAACTTATTAGTTGACTTCTTTGCCCTCTCTAGAGTTGCTTCATCTTTCACTGCAGATTTACAGATTCTTTGATTTCTAGTTTATGAAATTAGAGGCAAAGATCTGACATATGGGGCTTTTGAACACTAAAATATGCTCAGACCCACATAAGTTTTAGGTTAAGACGGATCTGGAACTGATGTGTCGGTTCAGGGTCACCGCAAATTGCTTCAGTTCAGTTACGTTTAAGCTTAATTAATGGAATATGTTAATGAGACGTGAAGTAAACAGAATCAAGATTTTCTTTTATTCATGGAAACCGTTCCATTCCCCTTTTTTCTGTACAATTATATCACAGCTACATAGCGATCCTTCCAAATAATTTTCAAGCTATCGATCGATTCGTCGTCATCATCGCGTCAATTCCAGATCAAATACCTTGAACTTCGACTCGCCTGAGTAGCCCCAAATCCGATCCCGATCACCGATCGGCGATCAGATTCCTTCATAGATATCCGACAGTGACCTAATTTCCAAATCAACCTTGGCCCCAACAGTTCAAGTACATGACTCGCCGGAGAGACTCCTCGGTTTGCGCCCTCTTCTCGTCGGCGTCACAGTTCCGGACGGCTCCGGGGGCTTCCGATCCGACCAAACTGGAGAGTGGCCGTAGATCCGCCGGATTTTCACCGGAAGACAAAAGTCTCCTACCTTGTCGAAGAGATTTGAGACCAGATTTCCACTTGTGTCCGATCTCCGTGTGGCCTTGTGCAACAGCCACGCTCGCCGCCATCCCCACTCTGTTCAGGTAACTCATCTTCAACCTCGAGTTATTTTTTAAGTTCTAATTCCAAACTAATAAAACTCCTCTGCAACTGAGTCACTCACTGAACTCGTTCGCCGGTATTGCTTTGATTGCAGAAAACCAAGGACTTGCAAGTGGTATTTATAGTCGGGAGGAAGTGGTTTCAGTCCGTAAACCGGAAGCACGGTTTAGGAAGGCGGTTTTTTAGATAAACGAGCGGTTTTACACTCCCACTTTCCGTCCTCCGTGTCTGTTAGATTTAACGGCACGAGAAACTAAATAACCGTTTTAAAAACTCGCGATAATCTCTGACATATCAGAGAATTTTCAACAGGATAGACATTACGCGTCGCTTATCCATACGATGTCAGATGACTCATCCGTTAGCGACCAATGAGATTCCAACAACTTTTTGAGCTGGTGGGTCCCAATATTTTACTTTATTTCCAATTCAATCCCCGAGGGAAATTTTTTGTCGTGACGTGGTGATTTAATTTCTAGGAAAAAGACAGAGGGAGAATAGAGGTACGTGTGGCCCTTTGCTGACTGTTCTCATAGAATGGGTCAAGATTAAACTAATTTTACACTTTTAAATTTATAAAAAAGAAATTGTAGAAGAATATCAAATTTATATATATAGTGGTTATTTAAAGAAATGAAGTTTTTCAGAGGTCTCATTCAATAATTTTGTAAATAAAAATAAATAATTGTTTTTTTTCAAATTTATAAATCCATACAACCAAACGAATTCATCATATCAAAAACAAATATTAAATATGATGTGGGTCCCAACCCAAGAGGAGTATATGTTAATTATATAGATATATAAATTGCGGGGCCGAAAAGTTTCCCGGATATCACGTGTCAATGGATGGGCATCCCGTGCCTCCAGAACACTTTTGCTTTTCTAAAAAATATCCTTTACTTTAGTTTTTATTACTAGGTTTTAAAATGTAAGTTTTTACTTTTTAAGTCTTGAGTTTTTTTTTTTTTTAAGAAAGTCTTGAGTTTAGTTTATCGTTAGGTTTCAAAAAATTTATATTTATATTCATGAGTTTTGAGCTTGATTTTTATTTGACTTTCAAATTTTAAAATAGCACTCATAGTAACTTTGATTAGATGTTGATAAGTCTGTTTAAGATTAATGTATATTATTTACATGTTTACATAGTAAAATATTTATTTTTATACTACTAAAAAAATATTTATTTTTACAATATTTCAATCAATGATGTAGGAAACAAGGGATCTTTCTCCCCACCTATTCTCCCTCTTCTCCTACCTTCATCATCGACCATTAGCTGTTAGCCACCTCTTACCATTTGACACATGAGTTTGCTTATTATTTATTGAAATATAATAAAAATAAATATTTTTACATGTAAGCATGTAAATAATATAAATTTATATTAAATGAATCTGCTAGCATTCTAGTCAACATTTTGTTAGGGTTGCTAACTGTTTTGTAATAATGGCAAGGACTACAAGTGACTAATAGCAAAATTCCATAGGTAAAAAGTGAGTAACATTTGGAAATTAAAACTAAGAATCAAATAGAAACTAAACTCAAATTTTATTTTTCTTTTTGACGTAACTAAACTCAAAACTTAAGTTTTAAAATTAGGGACAAATAATGCAACTAAAAAGTTAAGACATTACATTGTGGTGCACAAGATAAAGCTGGTTGTGGGCCAAGGCTAATATGGCAATCTCATCGAGAAGGACAATGCGTGGGTTGTTACAGTTGTGAGGGATACTAAACACAAAATTAAAGGGAAAGAAATGTAACGTTTTAGAAATCTAGATATCAAATGGAAACTAAGCTCAAAACTTAGAGACCAAAATAAATTTTTTTCCTTTATTTTTTTCTTTTCATTTTTATATTCTCCATGTTTGTTCTAAGTCTAATGTTTTAAGATTAATGTTTGCTAGGATGTAATGATGGATTAGCAGTGAGGAACGTCCTTGGTGTATAGCAAAGGACAAACATTTTCATTAATATATTGTTAAGGAGATATGGAGATTTAGGCCTAATGTTATAGTAAGTGGTAATAGTCATGTTTAAATTTGAACTTAATCGTGTGAATAAAATTTTGAGGTGCAAAATTAAAATAAAAAAAAAATTGATGAGCAACCTCAAAGACATAATATTATAGAATTGGTCCATATAATAAATTGTTATCTTAATAATTTGGTCTATAGAAAGGCTTCAATAAATCTTTGTTTATGTGTAGAATTATCAAGGAAGAGTAATGAATGGTTGTTATCTCCCAATATAATTAACGCATGAGCTCTATCAGGATAAGCCATATTTTAAAAAAGAAAAATAAAATGATATAAGAACAAAGTCTCATGAAATAATCCTTCGTTTAAATAAGAGATGGTTAGAGATGCAAACATATGGTCTCGCATTGATTAGAAATAAGAAAATAATCCTTAGTATCTGTATGAAAGATAATATAAATTGATATGCAGATATGAAGTACATTTTAATTATAATCCAAAAGTAAAATCATGAAAATTAGGTTAACAAGCTTCAACCAATTAACGTATATGGATCAAGGCGATTCATTATGTTAACATAGCTTTAAAAAAGTATTTTTAAATTTACGTTTCCAAAATTTTAAATGGTATGATATATAAGAGTTAATGTAACTATATATATTAAATACACACAACCTCACGAACCTTCAATTTTAGAATGTGAATAACAACTTCATTAAAAAATTAAAAATAAAAAATAAAAACCATTTTACAAACAATAACAAAATTTATTAAAAAATAAGTAACAAAGGTGATAAACTTCCTCAAAATTGCACCCAAAAGAAAAGGGAAAAAAATGGAGGCATTATTCAAGCATTAAAAAAAATATGATATTTCATTTCATTAAACCCTAATTTGGCTTTCTTTTTCCATCCTTTCATTTCAAGCTTTAATTATTTGTGGTGGGTTCACTTCCCGTTTTTTTTTTTTCTTTTTTTCTTTTTTCCCCAACACTACAAAAATTTGTCTCTTTTGGGTCCATTTCAAATGTGGTCCTCTCTCAAATCATGGCCAAACAGTTTTAAATTAAGATAAGCTATATCTTTTCAACTTATTCTATAATACTTACCATTTCAAATCAAATCAATTAATTTCTATTAAAATATACAAGTTTAGCTAAATACAAATTTATTACTAATTATATGAGTACATATCCCATATAATATATAGTGTAATGAGCTGTCTTCGATTGAGATTGATAAACCCATATAATTGTAACGACATTAATTACTAATTAATAACTTTACCTAAGAGATTGAATCTGATAATTATTGTTAATTAGTATTTTATATAAGAGATCAAAGATCTCAAATCTTCATACTCTTTACTTTATGCTCTTTAAATTAACTTTTCTTCTTTTTTAAGTTGAGCGAAACTTCCTTCTACTGTATAATATAAGATGGCTTTTCAGTTTCTTTATACTGTTGTGTAATAATGACCACAAAGTCCCGATTTCCCACTTAATGGAAGATCATTTTAACATAGATTTTATAAGGATTCCAACATATAATATATGTTCATAAACTGTCTTTTAATATTTTCTTTATAATAAACTTTTCAAATCTGTAATACAAAAAGAGATCCAATTTCACAGATGTAAAATGATTTGATTTTCATTATAATTTAAGTCAGAGTCTTGCTTATTTGAAGATTTGAATTGGGATTTACGACAATTGTAGGATATAATATGCAGGTAATTAATAATTTACAAGAGGGTCTAAAGTAAAATAATAATCAACTTAATATATTACAAAGTCGACTGACAATTAATAATTTAAAGAACTATTTAAAAACAGTTCAAATGAAAAGGACAACCCAACAACCAACAACTCTTTAGTTTATTGAGTGATTGGTTGAAAAGTAGTAAAATTTTCACTATTTGTGACCGAGGAAAGTTTTTATAGATCATGATCAATATTTATGAAAACTGAATATATAGAATTGATTTAAAGGAAATCATAAATTTACCCAAAAACTTAAGTTAATGGGTTATAGTTAGAAAATCTGCACAAGTCCAACAAATAGTTACTACTATTAATTGAGAAGTAAAATGATATTATGACTTATGATACCATTTTAAATCATCAATGAACCCAATGATTTAAATCGATGGATATAGTAAATTTTATTTTATATATGTTTGAATATCATGAATTAAGACCCGATCGATAACTCAATTACATGA
>JAOANK020000003.1:1510284-1520657 GCA_026257165.2 Telfairia occidentalis
TTATGTGAAAACAAGATAAATATAAAATTTTTTAGTACCAAAATAGCTTCATTACAAATGCAAGTTATCCAATTACAGAACGAGGCATAGAAATCAAATTAGCATAACAAAAACTTTGCCTCTTGGAAGTATCGACGTCAGGCACTCAAAATTTTACTCCTCATATGGGATCATTCACTCGGCCGGCGTCAACTCCACCATCCTCCATCGGTCCACAACAAATTTACAGCCACAGGCTTCTCTTTCATCTACAATGGCTAGGCTTTTAGAGTAACATACAACTAGAAAGAAAATATTATTCAACAAGACTGACACAATGAGATTATTCTTTAATTACAGGTTGATACAAGTTCGAAATCTACTAGTTAAAGACTTAAAATTCTCTCTCCAACATTCAATCACTTAAAATTTACCGGCTACATTGTTTCAACTCCTCGAATAATTTCCTCTAGAGATATAGGAACCACTTTGAAGAGACGAAATGTTAAATCGTCATGAGTTAGGGCCCCAACAGCTCAAATACATGACGGTCCGAAGCGACTCTTCGGCCTTCTTGAATTTATCCCTCTCGTCGCTGTGCTTGGCGACGGAGTTGTCGTCGGAGCCATTTCGGGAAAACCTCCCAGCCTGCTTTGAAGAAGAACAACACTTGCTAGAAGTACGAGAAGAATAATCAGAGAGAGGCTTCATGGAAGAAGAACTACGACTGTAGTTTGTGATTTGTTCCTCACCAGTTTCTGTAGCCATATCACTTAAAAAGCTCTCACAAATCTTTTTTTTTAGCTAGGAGGAAGAGACAGAGAGGGTTAGAAGTGCCAATTTTGGCTCCAAAACTGGTTGGATTATGATGAAGTGAAAGAACTTTGAGTTCTTTAATTTATAGACCCAAAAGATATGGAGGGGTTTGAAGAAGCTAAGGTCTTCACTCTCCTTACCTAGTAATGCTTTTTAAAGTAAAGCATCTTCCACTTGTAAAACTATACAAATACCACTAGTTTATTCTAAAGAAATCAAATGATTCTTTTAGAATATAAATATATATATATATATATATATCTATCGCATCACAAATATGAGAAGTCGGGATAATTCAAACTTACAATCTCTTTAAAAAGTAAATTGAACTATGCTAATATTAACAATCGTATAGCTATATATAGTCAATGACCATACTTCTAAAAGCAATCAATTTTAATAACACAAGTCAATTAAAAATTAAAATTTTGATTGTTTTTTTTTTTTTTAAATCTTCTTTATCTTGATAAGTAAATTTAATTGAGAACTATCCTGAGTTGACCACATGGTTATTGAGAGCAAGTAAAAAAAGATAAATTAATTTCTTGGAAATGTGTTCGACAACTCTAAATATTATTAGTGATCACCTACCTAGTTAGAATATTAAAATCTAAAAAATAAAATTTTTAAAAGTTAAATGGTTGTTATGTGAAATTATATTAGTCAAGATGTGTATAAATTGTTTCAAACCTTGACCAACATTAATAATAATAAAAAAAAGAAATTAAAGTAGACTTAACTTGTACGAGCCAAGCTTTTTTTCGTAGTATTGCAAACTCTTACTATATATGAAGAAGAAACTTATAATCTTCCTAACATAAAGACTTTAAAAATTGCATTTGAAATTGGGTTTTTTAAAAGTAACAAGCACATAAAATTAAGTGCAGTAAGATCTTAATTATCTCCAACATTGAGGTGATTCCTAATCAAAAGAAGAAAGATTTGGCTTATGAGTGAGACAAAAAAACATATAATTTGAAAATAGTATGACACACACAAAATTAAAGCTTAATTAATTTTCTTAAAAGTAAAAAAAAAAAGGTTAAAGGAAGAACAAACTTTGAGTTAAGGAATTTAATACAATTCACGTGGATTCTTGAACCCTAGCAATTATTAATAATGCAAATAAGATTGATCTTGAGCTTCCACTTGGATTAAACCAAAGCCATTCAAATATTTTTAAGTATACAAAAAAAAACAACTCTAGACACAGAGAAAGACATCTTTCCCATGTTCCAATGACATTTTAAAAGAATAAAAAGGCCAACTCAGCCAAATTGGGACAGACCAATAGAGTATTGGATTGTAGAGGGCCACTTACGTTGTTGGTTAATTTTCCTCGGTGATTGTGAAAACTTAGCCATTCAGATTTAATTCAACCGCATGTATTGAAGAATATAATCCTTAATAGTGCATTTAAATAGCGAGATCGTGCTTAGTTCAATTAATTAAGGTATAATCTTTAAGATCAAAAGATCATGAGTTCGAATTCTCATCTTCATATGTTGTGTTGAAAGTTGAGGTGCAATTTGCAACTAAAATCTATTATAAGATAAAAGTTGCAGATGAAATTAAAAGTTCAGGATAAAAATTGATACACCGTATCAAATTTAGGATTGAAATTATTATTTTTTTTTCAAATATAAAAAAAGAAAACACAAATTATACCTAAAAAATTCTACCATTGCATGTGGACTCTACAGCTCTAGGTCTTTCAGTAGCCAATTACTCTCTTAAGCTAAGAATCAGAGACGCAATTGTTAAACAAATGCATAACTGAAAATTAAGTTTCTATGTTTTAAAATAAACATTTGTTTAATTCAATCACTATTGTTTAATTTACTTTAGCTGATGACTCATTTCTTGGAGTTCAACGATGGAAAAATTTAGCTAGAGATTGAACCATCAACATTTGCGATAGTAGTAAATACCTTATCCACTGAACTATACTCGAATTAGCTATGGTCTAAGCGTGATCTGTGAACAAAACCCTTATCTTTCGACTCAATTTTTAGTATAAAAATAGTCATGCATTTAACATTGACAAATAGTATCTAAATCACGTCATAGGAGGGAATTCAAATCTCATAATGGTATGATATTGTTTATCTTGAATGTAAGTGCATGTTTAATATAACTTTTTAGAAAAATGTTTTTAAGTAAAACAATTATTATATAAGCATATTTGGAAGAAAATTAATTAAATACTTCATTTAAAAAGCTTTAAATGTATTTTATACATTTTTACACATTTTCAAACTATTTTTTATTATGAAAACTGCTAAAAGACATTTTTAATTACTTAAAAATTTTATCCAAACACTATTAATTTTAAAAATTTTTTTTCTATCAATAAATCGTTTAAAAATCATGTCAAACGCATCCTAACTAATATATTATAAAGGTTTGAGGCATCAATTTGTGTACGACTTTTTTGGTTATTGAAGGAAAAAAAGAACAATAAAGTTGGTTTAGGGTCAAATGATATCTGGGAAGAAAGCATATGGGCATGTGGAATGAAGAATAGCGACGACACGTTTGAATCAGTTGGATAAGATCAAACCCAATTCATATTAGCAAATTTAGCATTTTGCAGATCTTGTCTCCCCTCTCTTCTTTCTACTGACTCTCCAACTTTCCCTTTATTCATTTCTACTTTTAAGTTATGGGAAAAATTAAAAAAAAAAAACTACTTGGACTACTTTCCAACTTTTAGTTTTACTTTTATGATTATTGTAATGTGAAATATGTTTGGAATCAATTTCTAAACTTTTAATATAAAATAACCTATTTTAATCATTGTCTTTGATATAAATTTTAAGGTGTACTTGTTAGGAGTGCAAACATTGTCTCACATTGACTAAGAAAGTAAGAGATCCATAGTATATAAGTGAAAACAACTATTTTCATTGGTATGAGTTCTTTTGAGGTGTTCCAAAAGCAAAATTATAAAGGTTTATGCCCTTAACTCTATAACTCAATTGGATAGGGCATATATGCTCGACTAAAATGTCAAAAATTTGAATCTTGGTCTCTATACTTTCACTGATTTAACCATTTAGTGACTAAGTAATAGTTTATAATGATTCAATTCATATACTTTAGTAGCTAACAAAATCTTGGCTATACATATACTTTCAAATGTGTAACAATTTAGTTCCTATAATAAAAAATCTCATTGAAATAATGTGTCGAGATTTAGTATGTTATGATTAAATCTTTAAAATTTACAGCAGAAACTAAATCGTGATAGATTTGAAAGTACATAAAATAAATCATTATAAACTAAAATTTAAAGACTAAATCGTTACTTTAATGAATGTAGTTTTTAACCAATAAAAGATTAAAATATCAGTTTGAGGGATGTACTTTAAAACTTATTCTATTTCAATTCTAGTACTATCAAATGTTTTAAATTCAGCCCCTACTTCCAATACATGTTAAAAAGTATTTGCTATTAGTTTGGAGTACACTTCTACCAAAAAAACACAATTTTGTCCCTAAGGGTAATTCCTTTTGAAATTTTGGCAAATATATTCACATTATGTCATTTAAAAGATTGAGATTATCATCATTTTTTGTCAAAGTTAAATAGAAATTAATCTCAAACAACCATGGAAACTACCCTAAGATTTTTAAAGGTAGGAGGACTAACTTTGTGTATTTAAATACACACACCAATGAAATATCTATATGCACCAAAATAGTATTTTTAACGGAAAAAAATATGCTAAATTGAGCATAACTCAATTAGTTAAAGTATATTTTTTTGACCAAATGATTGTGAATTCGAATCCTCACCTCATGTTGTTGAACTAAAAAACAGAAAAAAAAAACAAAAAAATCTTTCCAATCTCTCTGAAGCCGAAGTTAAGGACTAAATGTTTCGGCCCAATTCTAAGTTAGCCCAAACCAACAAAGCCCAATTCATATCCAAGTATTCCACAGAAGCCCAAACCCACAACTATTTTCTAAAAAAACTTATTTTTTTTTATTGAAAAAGAGAGACCTAAAGATCTGGTCCATACAAATGGAAAATCGAATACGGACAATGACAGGTGTCAATGTTCTACTGGCTTGTTGGTGAAGGCGAAGAAATTAACACTTGGATAAGCCTCTCCTTCATGGCCTCTCAGTCTCACCCTCTCCTCTTTCTTTCTTTTTTCCGAGAAAATTTGTTCCAACTTCCAAATTCATATTCTAATTTCTATATGAGTTTTCTCTCAACCTTCTTCGATATGAAATCTATTTTCTCCGGAAGTTCGTAAGCTTCGCAAGTTTTTTTCCCTCATTCTTCTGCAATGGCGGCTGTAAATTCCGTATCATTCTCAAGATTAACTCAGTGTTCTGAAAGAAAATTGTTGGTTCCGTCCGCTCGTTCACTAGCCTCTAATTTCGACGGGTTTCGTTTGCGTACGAGTGTTTTCAGCCATTATTCGGGAGTTCGAACGTCGAGTTTCAGTTCTCGCATGGTTATTCATTGCATGGCAGCCGGAACAGGTAGCTTCTGGTGATTTGTTTTCCTTGCTCGCTTATCTCAGACAGTTCCATTTCCAGAAAATGATACCAAAAAGAAGAGGGTCGTTTCGTAGAGTCCAATTACGTTTGACTTTCAAAGTGAATTTATCTTTGTTCTTTCCTGAATTGTAGAGATGGAACATTATGGACGGAATTGACAGTTTTAAGTAGCAATTAAGCGTTCGATAGTTTGATTGGATCAATTCTGGATTTCTGTAATGTGTTGAGATTTCTCTGGTTCGATTTATATTACTACTTGAGTCTTAAAAAACTGATGCATTATTTTGACGGCTCAGATGTGACCACTGTAGCCGAAACAAAATTGAACTTCCTCAAGGCGTATAAACGGCCCATCCCTAGCATTTACAACACTGTCCTGCAAGAGTTGATTGTGCAGCAGCATTTGATGAGGTATAAGAGGACTTACCGTTATGATCCTGTTTTCGCCCTTGGTTTTGTTACTGTATATGATCAGCTTATGGAAGGGTACCCTAGCGATGAGGATCGAGATGCCATCTTCCAAGCGTACATTAAAGCATTGAATGAGGATCCAGAGCAATATAGGTTTGGCCATGTATTCCCCTTTGCTTTTATCATCCCCCTTGTCTCTGTCTCTTCTTGCCAGCTAATAATTTCAATAGCCTTATTTAGAGGTAGACACTGTTAAGCTTAAAAAATCAGGACGTGATTCCAATTATAGTAAAAAGACGACGATTGCAATTGGAACTTAACTTTTATCCTATTTCCCAGTATTTCACATGTTAATTTGTACTTAGTTTTCAAACCGAATCGATTGATCTGTCGAATCACTTCATATCAGATGTTAGTGGAGGGTTAAAGTAGTCGTCAAGATTTTATCTGTATCTGGTAATCAAACTAACGAATGTTTATTCTTTGTTCCTTTATTTTAAGTAGTCTTTTCTGTTATACAATTCAGAATTGATGCTAAAAACTTGGAAGAGTGGGCTCGGTCTCAGACTTCTGCTTCATTGGTTGAGTTTGCATCAAGAGAAGGAGAAGTTGAGAGTGTTTTGAAGGACATCGCCGAACGAGCAGGGGGAAAAGGGAGTTTCAGTTACAGCCGATTTTTTGCTGTTGGGCTATTTCGACTCCTAGAATTGGCAAATGCTACTGAACCCAGTATCTTGGAAAAGGTCTATTTCATATTCCCTTTTGTGATATAGTTTTTAAGTAAATGAAGATTTTGACGTGACAGTTTATTGAGCTTATTGTTCCTAAATAAAATGATACCGATCCCCTCTCATAGGACCTTAACTGAAAGATTATATTCTTTTCTCTGAGTGCTGCCATTTGTTAAGTATAATTGCATTTCTTGGTCATTAGTTATCTTTTTACTCATTAGAGACATTGGGTCTTGACGGAATAGTGCTTAACCTTGTTCAGTTGAAGAGAATTAGGTTCAAAGATTTATTCCTGCATAAGCCTGTCTTTTATTTTTCTAGCTAACATCAGTGTTTTTTCTGTATTAGATAGATTTGTAGGGAGCAACAAGCTTTAGAGTAATACTCATATCATTGCTTCTTTTAGGGCTTCTAGCATTTTCTTTTACTATGTTTTGGAACATTCCCCCCTCCTCCACCCACTGTTTTTGTGGGATTTCCCTTTTTGTTCTTTCTGGAGGGTGGGCTGATCTTTTGGATGCAGTTTATATTCTTTAGTAGCTTCTGCTGACCCTCTTCATAAAGTTTTAGCTCTTGGGAATGTAAACATATATCTGTCCCCCGCCCCCAACAACAATGACTGTAAATGATTCCATTAATTGGCTGACTCTATTTAGCAAGTGTGTCTATCACTAGGGATACTTTTCTTCTTATAAAACAGCTAAAGCTATATAGTTGAACATTTTCTAAAACACAGCTGAAGCAATGTGATGGAAATTTGACCAAGTATTGGCATCTGATTTTTTTTTTCCTGCTTCTGAACAGCTCTGTGCTGCTTTAAATGTTAACAAAAAAAGTGTGGACCGAGACCTTGATGTATACCGCAACCTGCTTTCGAAGTTGGTTCAGGCAAAAGAACTCCTAAAGGAATACGTCGATAGGTAAGAGATTGTTGAGTGCATAGTTCCAGGCACGGTAGATTAACATAGGTGCAATAAGCTCCCACACCACCATATTTGCATAGATTTGAATGAATCCATTTTCGATCTGAAAACTGTCCATCTTGTATATGTTAAATCTCCTGCAAGTCACTGTCGTAGCATTTATATTCATTGGATATATCCACCAGATGTTGCTCATCCTTGATTCTACATCTTTCTCTTTGGCATATGGATCTTGGCTGAGGCCTTAATTAGGTAGAATTGAGTGGATCATGGTGGGTCTAAGAATCAAGTTTTAACATGAAAAGTTCTATGATTCACCAATGCTTTGAATTGCGTTTTTTCCCTATAGAGAGAAGAAGAAAAGAGATGAGAGGGCTGGATCACAGACAGCGAATGAGGCCATAACAAAATGCTTGGGAGAATACAGCATGCGAACTGGTTTTTGAGAGGTGATGACATCAATGGGAGCAACTGCCTAATTTGGGATAGAATTAAGAGTTTTAGCAACATTCTAAATACCTGATAGATCTCCATCTGTAATGTATCTTTGGGTCTTGCGCATTTGGTAAGCTATTTTTTTCATCATTTGTATTACATAGTTTGAGTGCAATTGTCAATACAAATGCTTTGGCACTCTGCAGTAATCATATTTTGCAGTTGCTGTCTACATTTTTCTGATTTCAATTTATTGGATCGATTCTGGTATTCGATGGAAAACTTAAGACTTTCACATCTCCTTTCGTTCATTTATTATTATTATTTTTATTAATCTACAGTTAAATACTATCTTAAAGTTGAATTCTTTTTTGTTTGTGAGAAATTTGAGATCGAAGTATCTGTTACCTGTATTGAAGGTAATAAGAATAGATTTAAGAGGTTAACCAACACTTGGTTTCTTCAAGATTAGTGAAACTCAATATGAATAATTATTTATGTATCATTTCAATTTTAATAATAGTTTTCACATTAAGTTAAATGTGTTCATTTTTTTTCTAAACAAGAAAGTTAAATTTAATATTTTCATTTTAATTTAGTATAAATTAGTTGTTATTATCTTGAAAATGAAGAAAATATTTTATTACCAACCAAATATGGACGAAAAATTATTCATTTATAATAATAACAATTAAGTTCAAATCAATTAACTAATTTTAATAAATATGGAAAATAAATTTATAAGTTAATATATAATAAATCGTGAATTTTTTTTTATTGGAATGTAAGCTAAAGAATTGATTTATTTCCAAAGTAAAATGAATTTAAATTAATCAATTAATTTTGAAGTTTTTTTTTTTTTAAAATTAATTAGTATGCATGAACAAGATATTTATGCAATATATATTTTGGTATATACTTATGGGCTGCACCTGAAGCTAGCCTGCTATGACAAGGCTACGGACTGAGGCCCACTATGGTGAGGCTACCGGACGAAGATTCCAATGGGCCTACCATAGACAGATCCAATGGGCCTACGATGGCAAGACCCAATGGACTTACATGACAAGGATATGGATGGACCAATGGGGCCTACCATGACAAGGGTAAAAGACAGATATCCAGTGGGCCTACTAGACTAGGCTACAGACAGATATCCAATGGACCACAGATGGAGACCCAATGGGCCTACTTTGACAAGACTGCAGACAAATATCCAATGGGCCTACTATCACAAGGTTACGGATGGAGAGCTAATGGGCTTACAATAACAAGATTAGGGGGGGGGGGGGATTCAATGGGCCAATTATGACAGGGCTGCGGACAGAGATCCAATGGGCCTTCTATGACAAGATCCAATGGGTCTACTGTAGGATTCAGACGGAGATCCAATGGGCCTTGGGCTTGCTATCTTTAGACGGATTAATACTGAGAATCTGTAGGGAATGGGTCGAATCGAATTTAAATATACACGAATTTAATAAAATTCCCCTTTTTTTTTTTGGTACAATAAAGTTCTATTTATGTTTATGAGAAAAATCAGTTCTTTTAATCTTTTTCGATTAAATCGAACATAATCCAAGATCTTGGTCGAAGCCGGTTTCAAATTCTATTTTGTTGTTTTCAAGTTTTTTTTTATCATATTATTACATTCTCATTGCAGATCTTTAAAATTCATATTAAAGTTCATTTTAGTTTACTTCTTGCTTCCTTGTGACAAATCTGAACTTAATTCATAAAATTGTTCTTAGAATATAGATTGCAAACAAAAAAATTTACGGAAAATAAAATGATCATATAAAACACATTGTTCTATCTAGAAAAGGTTGTTTACTATCGATATTAACTTTTTAAGAAGACTTGTATAATCTTTATAAAATATGCATATCAAACGATTAATTAAAAATACAAAATTTTGAAAACAGAATAAAAACATGATGGTTAGCCTCAATGTTTGAATAGAAGACACGTGAGGGTGTTGTGTTATACGTGTGAGTTCCCCAATGCATATGCAAATCAAAAAGCCTCTCTCAAGTCCCACACCGCCACCAACCTCAACCCTAAAAATCCACTCCACTTACGCAACATATTCTACTCTACACTGCTTTTATTTTTTCCTCGATTCGAACTTCTTACCTTTTGTTCTAACATGTATATATTAATTAGTTGACATACGTTTAAGTTACTGTAAGCGTTTTTATGTTTGTCACTTATCTATAAAACAATAAAAGCAACCATTGTAAACTTTAAATTATATCTTCCTTTTATATTTGTATTGTCTATGTATTCCTTCGCAATCCATGCTCAAAGACATCTATCCAGTAACATTTGGATTATCATAGGGTTGCATGACGAATTCGTGCTGATTTTGCTTCCACAGTTATTTATTTATTTTTTTTTTAAATTTTTTTGTGCCTAAAAAAAAAGTCTCTAACATTAATGAATAATATTAACACTTAGGCCCCGTTTATTTTCATTCAATTGGAATAGAGAGAAATCGGAATGAAAATCAATTAGAATGAGAATGTTATTCCTTTGATGTTGTTTACTAAGAGTTGTC
>JAOANK020000003.1:1532707-1551303 GCA_026257165.2 Telfairia occidentalis
GTATTTTATATAATTTAGCCTAACAAGTTTACTTCTAAACTTCCAAGTTGGTATCAAATCGGTCTCTAAACTTTAAAGAGTGTCAAATAGATATTTGAGATTTAAAAGTATCTAATAAGTTCTTAAACTTTCAATTGTATATCTAATAAGTCATCATTATATTGAATATTTTTAAAATTTATAGATCTATTAGACATAAAATTGAAAATTGAATTTTGTGGGTAATAAGACCTCACATTTTTAATTTTGTGTCTAATAAGTTGCTAAATTTTAAAAAATGTTGATTAAGTCAAAGATCTATTAGATGAAAAATAGAAAGTTCGAGAACTTATTCGATGGAGAATTCAAAGTTTAGAAATTAATTAGATATTTTTCAATATTTAATACGACGTTAAAAGTTGAAGAATCAATTTAACACAAACATTTGACTAAATTTGTGATTAATTTACGTGGCCTTGATGGGGGCATTAAAGAAGAACTTATGTATACACCACAGTCACAAAAATGGCAAATAATCAATTCGGCCTTTCTAGGTGTGGGGCTATAGCGAGAGACAGCCGTACCATCCAAAAATACTTTCCCTTTGCTCAATTACCAACGCCTTCGCTGGAAAGAAAGAAAAAAGAAAAGAGAAAAACTTTTTTCTTTCTCTAATCTTATGCTATAGTATGGTATCATTGATTGAATAAATCATCATCTAAAGAAAGAAAGAAAGAAAGAAAAAATCGAAAAAAGGGTCCTCTTTTTTTTTTTCTTTTTTTTTTTTCGATACAAGTGATGGGAAAGTTGGGTTGGGGCCTTTCTTGTTTATTATTTTCTGAGGCATTATTGAGTTGTTCGATTGAAACCTGAAAGTTGAGAACAAAGCAAAGGGACCCAGAAACGAAGCCTTGATTGGAAGGTTAAAAAAATAATTTCAACGATGAGAAAGTAAGTAGTGGGCTTTTGAGAAAGCAAACCTTTTTGTTGGAATAATTTTAGCTTGATTGCCGCCTTTATCACTACCCCTTTAAACTAATGCCTCACCTTTTCATTTTCTCTCCTCTAGATGCCCATTAGGTGTTTGATATTTGTCCTCTGTGAAAAAAGAACCAAATTTGGCTCTCGAGGTTGAGGATTTTCGATTGGATTGGAGATTAAAATAAGAATTTGAAGGGTTGAGAGTGTATGTGTAGTGGGAAAGTGGGACGTTTGTGGCCACTCCACGTGAAGCTTTTTAGCTTTCAATTTCTCTCTGTCTCTCTCTAGCGACGTGTGAGAAAAAAAAAAAAAAGTGGGTTTCATTCTGAAATGGCTGTAACGCACGCAAAGCAAAAAAAAAAAAACTGGCTAAAGGCATACATACAGAAAACAGTTCGCTCAAATGAGTTCAACACACAAAATGTCAAACCCCCAACCCAACAGATGCCTTCCCATTTCCCTCTTCCATAGCTCCCTAACGTTCTTCTTTCTCTTTCTTTTCAACACAAAACTTTATTATAAACTATAAATCCACATTGGTAGTCTATTTGGTTCCTCAAAATTGTGAGTGACGGTTCCAAATCTTGACGAGTTGCATGTAAGTGAATTTCGTCATTTGTTATCGACCAGTTCGAAATCTTTACGTAAATTTCAATTGTGTGTTGTAGAGATTTGAACCTTCTATTTTAAGTAGAGTAATGTCTCGTGTTAGCAAACTAGATTGTTTAATTAATTAAAGGGACTTGAGGATTATTTGAAGTCGACTGTTCAAAAATTAAGTTTGTCTATGTTATGTGTATGTTTTTTCAATGAGATTAATGATGCTATATCTAAAAGAAGTCAAGGAAGATTAATTCATCAGCTAATGCTTTTTAAAGCTTACATGGTCCTTAATAATGGGTGCCTTTTCTTTTTCAGCTTTATACGAAAATTAAAGAGCAACATTAAGACCGATGAGAAATTTACAAGTTGAACAACAACCGTTTAATAAGAGAGTTATGGTTTAACTAGTTGAACTATGCTTAAGTTGACAAAATTAAATTAATTTGAAGTATTGTATTTGTTATTTGTATCTTCCATTCCTATTTGCATCATCATAAAAAAAAGAAAGATGAGGATTTTAGAAAAGAAATAGAAAAGGGTTAAGATCATTGAAATAGATGGACCATAAACATTTTTCAAATGTTGGACCAAAAAAGAAGAAGAAAAAAAAACTCTAATCTTTTTGAAAATTCAAGAATTATAAAACATTGGACGCATCAGATTGTGTATGACTCAGGTAGAGATGGACGACAACAACAACATTTTAGGACGCACGAGAAACGAAAACTTTTGGACGAAAACATTATAAAAGCATTAAAAAAAAAGGTAAAAATTTTCAAAATGCATTTTTTTTAAAATAAAAAAGTGGGTTTGTTTTGCTTTATTTCGTATCACTCTCTCACTACCATTGAAATGGAAAAAGAATGAAAAAGAAAACGACACCAAAACCTGACAAATCCTTTGTACTATCTCTTTTCCCCTTTCTCTCTCTCTTTACACGAATCTCTTTCCCCTTCTCAGTCACCCACTGCTCAATTCTTTCTCTTCTTTTAGAATTCCAAAATAATTCACACATAATATTCATATAGAATAATACTATAATATATTATAATAATAATAATAATTATTATTATTCTACTAGGAATTGGCATTTGGGGAACGTTTTTCAGTCCACTCGTGAAACCGAAGGGGATTTCAGATTTCTTCTCTCTTTCTTTCCCTTTCGTTTTGATTAGAGAGAGAGAAAGAGAGTTGCCATTGCATTGAACTTCATCTCTTTCTTTCTCTTTGAGCTTTCTGTTCAATTTTTTTTTGTTTTTCTGAGAATATTTCCGAATCTTCTTCTATTCACTTTCTTCCCCCTGCCTAAAAGCTTGTAAAAAGCACTTTCAAAAGCCCCATCTTTAAACGAACTACTACTACTACTCTAATCATATTTTCTCGAACCCCATTGAAGAAATAAAGATTATTAATTAAACCCACATCTTCGATTCGCTCAAAAATGCCTCCTTTTTCCTCCATTTTCGTGTGTTTCATTTTCTTAGCCATTGCTTCCATTTTTCATTCCACTTCCGCCGGTTTTCTCGTCGAACCGGTTTCCGGTCAAAACCAACCCTTAAAACCCGGCGAATACGCATCCCCCAACACGGTTCCGGCCTTTCCGGTTCAAACCCAGATTCAAATGTGCCACCTGGATCTCTCCGACGAGCTCTTCGGCGGCGTTAGGGAAGCTTGCGGCCGGGACCTCGACCGGAGCCGGTGCTGTCCGGTTCTGGCCGCGTGGCTTTTCGCCGCTCACGCACGCGCGGCCCTGAAGGTCGCTGCTCCGGCGCCGGCTGCGCCGGCCGACCTCCCGATGATGCCGGACGACTCGCAGAAATGCGTGAACTCGCTGCAGGCCTCGCTGTTGAGTAGGAATATAAGGATTCCGCAGCCGAATGTGAGCTGCGACGCCGTTTTGTGCTTCTGTGGGATTCGGCTTCACCAAATCAGCTCCTTGTCTTGCCCCGCCGCCTTCAATGTCTCCGGCGGCTACCATAACGCCACCCCGACGGCCGCCGTTCGGAATCTTGAAAAGAATTGCCGCAACTCGTCGTATTCTGGTTGCACCAAATGCCTCGGTGCTCTCCAAAAGGTAATCATCTTAGATAAATATCATATGCAAGAATATGTATTAAATGCTAATGAGTTGATTAGTTTCTATCCAATTAGATTAAAAAGTTTCATAATCAGTAGATTAAAGGCAAATTTTTAATCCGAGTATTGGGATTAGCCCGGAAAAAATTAGGACTCCTTGGGAAAGTTTTGGTTTTCCTTTTTCAAGGATGAATCTAGTTTCTTTTCCTTTTTTCTTTTAGAAAAAAAATATATTATCTTATATTTTATTTTTGAATATCTATTAAACATTTTACAAGTAAACATAGTAAAATAAGAGCAAGATAAATTTTGTTGTTTTTAAAATCGGTATACAATTTCGAAAGGCATTTTGAAAATGAAATTTGAGGAATTAGTTATTAAACATGTTATCTTTTACAAAAGTTGGAAAATGAATAATTAAGGAATTAGTTACTAATGAACGATGTCTTACTTACTGAGCTACGGTAAGAATTAGTCAAGAAATAAGAAGAATGAAATTTGTAACAATTTTCTTTCATTTTGATTTTACCGGATGGTTACTTGGAGAATTCTGATTTTGGGTTGGAATAATTGAGAGTCGAGACCCTACCCATGTGGCTGATTCCTACTTTTTTTTACCGGAACTATTTTTCCCATTTGCTAATTTGCGCCTCCAGTATCGTAAAGAAGTTTGTTTGGACATGAAGATATGATGTTCTTTGTCGGGATTGATAATTCCAGGTTACGGGAACGAAGAATAACACCACCAGCGACAGGGCGAGCAAAATGTTCAACAGAGACTGCCAGCTCATGGGGCTGACGTGGCTACTCGCTAGAAACAAAACGACGTTCATTCCCACCGTTTCGGCCGTACTCCGAGCCATCATGTACAGCGCCCATCCTCCCCGCGAGTCTACGTGTAGTCCGGACCAAGAGAACATGCCGCTGGCCGTCGATTCGTTACAGATGGAAAAAGCGCAGTCGTCCTCACCACCGTCCATTTCATTGATTCCCATTATACCCCTACTGATTTCTGTTTATTGGCTTGCTTGGTAGAGACAGTACGGGGTAATTATGGGTTGGGATCCGTTTGTTTTGTTATTTTTTGAGAAGGGGAGGGGGTACCGGCCTACCGGGTACCCATGTCGGGTCACGTGAAAGAAGTAGACAAAAAAAGGGATGATTGAGTGGCTTTTTGGTCTTTTCGCAACACTGTAAATGTCAAATCTGGTTGGTTTTTTTGATCAGGTGAATACTTTATCTCTCTTCCCTTTCCTCCCCCCTCTCTCTCTCACCTGTGACAATTTTCCTTGGGGCATTCAAGTAAACCACAAAGTAAACTTGAAGTTCTTTAAAATCATTACACTTTAGAATATATATATTGTTATTCCACTGAAAATTCAAGTTATATTACAAATTTGGTGGATATGATTAGAATATAATTTTATTCTTATGATTTAGTTAAATCTCACCCATCATATTTTTCGTTACCATAGTGACTTATTTTAATGTAATTATTAAAATATTGATATAAGACTAAATTTATCAATCTGAGTATAATTCAATTTGATTAAATTCATTTTAATCTCTTGTTATGTCAAAATTCTTATTGAACAAATGAGATAAAATATAAAAAGTAATGGCCATTTTTTAAAAATATTAGGAACAAAATAGATATTTTGAGAGTACATGAACTAAAATGAACAAAGTTGAAAGTACGTCGCTTAAAATAAACATTTTAAAAGTACAGAGATCAAATGAACCAAAATTAAAAGTACAAGAACTAAAATAGTATTTAAACCTTGATTGTATTAAAGTTTTGAGAGGAGTAAAAATGGAAGAAATAACTAGGCTTTTCGAGTGATTAAAAGAAGATTGTGAGATTAAACTAAATTATAGAGATCAATTGTAAAATTTTTAAAACTTAAAGGACCATATTGAAATTAATCCTAAATTATGGGATTAAATTAAAATTTTTAAAACCATATCAATCAAATTGAAACTATACACAAATTATAAGGACTAAATTTATAATTTAACCTAAACTTGAAATTAAAATGGTAGAGTTGGGCCATTAAAACTTTGCAAGGCACGTGATTTTATTAAGATGATCGTAAGTTTGAAGCTAAGATGGGTTGAATATAATACGTTATCTTGAAGGAAGCAATTCATGTGGGGGATTATTCGATTATTTTAAAAATGAGAGCAGAAAAGAAATTAACAAAAATAATTGGGTTGGAGCTGTCGAGAAAACTGGTTATAGAACCGAAACTACTGGGTATGTTGGAAATTGAATAGTGAAAAAATCACCCAATTCCAAGACATTGCAAAATGTTCAAAGGGAGAGGAGAGAATTGCGGTTGAATGTTTGTCTTCTGATTGTGATTTGTGCCCAATTTTTCTTAAACAATTTCAATATTCCAAAAGGGTATTCTTATTTTATTTGAGACCGTTCTCTCCAACATCTAACATTTTGGTCAAAGATATATACTTTAACTAATTAAACTAGATTGAGATTAACTATTACTCATTAGTTCTTCAATAGAGATACAAATCATAACGAACGATCAATCTCTTTTATTCCTCTTAGGCCCCGTTCACTTCCCTTCCATCGCAATCAAAGAATGATGATGAAAGTTTTCATTCCCTTTGATGGTGTTTACCAAAATTAAGGAATGAAAATTAAACCTAGAACCCACCTCAAATTTGAGGATCACTCTCTCAAAAAAGGGGCAATCTCATTCCATCTAAAGGTGATCAATCCTATTCCCATTCCCTATTTCGTGGGGCCCACACCATACTCATTAATTATTTTACATGCTTTACCTCCTCCTCTTTCCTTAATAATTGTTATAACTTTTTAATTGATTAAAATACAAAAAATTATTTTTGTAATAATCATTTATCTGATTCCAGATAAAAGTAAACAACATGAATGTATTTCTAATTCTGATTCCAGACAACTCGTAGTAAACAACATCAAAGGAATAAGATTCTAATTCCAAGTGATTTCATTCCGATTAATTTTTATTCTGATTTCTCTCCATTTCGATTAAAGGAAAGTAAACAAAGCCTTAGTTATGGCCTTCCATTTGAATTAGGTTCTTTCCTATGCTTCACTAGGTGCCCTATCATAACCAATTTCATTCAACGATTTCGCATGGTCAAATTAGACAAGTTCTATCAAGTTTATCAAAACTCACGAACGCTAGAATGTTGATCAAAATTTTAGGGTTTTTATTTTTTATTTTTAATTTATATCCGAGAATATCCGAGCTAGCTTGTGCACACGTCAATTATTCTCATAGACCAAAATTTTAGGAGTGATTAATTTTTTCAGACATATGAAGTATAATCTCTTGACCACCCACCATCCAAGTAAAATGCTTGTCAACTTGTTCTACAACCCTGAACAAGACAATGCTCCTTTGACAATGATAAAGTAGTTATTCCCTAGAAGAAAAGAGACTTAAAAGCTATATATAATCAGAATAACCCATCAAGATCCTCCATGATTGAAGTCTAATAAACAATGTTATGAACTGTTAACTATATATTTCAACAAAGAAAAATAGAACAACAAAGAGTGGTACTTATGAACATAAAGCTAGGATTCAATTGTCTTGTATCTTATATATTTCATCCAACAAAAGCAATATACATACATAACAGGATAAAAATGAGAGGTGATGGGAGAAAAAAATTTACTTCAAATTGAAGAGGCAGATGCAGAGAGATGTTACTTGAGGAGGCTTAAGCCCACCATGGATTTTCACCAGTTCTGAAATCGGTTTCGATCCACGGGACGAACACTACCTTCCCGTCATCGACATCAGCATGAACCAATGCAAGAGACTGTCCCGACAAAGAAAAATTTAACTCTGTTTAGTTACTAATCAGCATATAATCTGACAGCTAGTAGAGAAATATTGTTACTTGTTTAAAGGCCTTCAAATAGCATGAAAAATGAAAGAAGATGGTTTTGGAAAGTATTACCAGAGGTGCAGGTCCCCTGACGACCTTGCCTTGATTGTTGTATTGGGATCCATGGCAAGGACAGATAAATTTGTTCTCAGCGGCATTCCATGGCACGACACATCCGAGGTGAGTGCAAACGGCGTTGATTCCATACGTCGCAAGTGTTTTATCCTTCTCGATTACAAGGTAGGTAGGGTCTCCCTGATATATCCATCATCACCAGATTGCCTTTAAATGTACATAATTTTTTGTTCAACTCTAAGTATAACAGCACATAGTAATGAACCTTCAGAAACTCATTCATTGGAATCATTGAAAGACCTCAATCTCTATGTTGGCAAGTAAAAGCATCCAGCCACTTTGTATTTCTATAAGTTTTCAAACAACTTGCCATTTGATATTTTGATATTTCTTTCTTCTATACTATAGCCTTCTTCTTCATTTCAATAAGTCTACTTACTCATATTACTACTTTTCTGTTAAACAAACAAGTAAAACATAAGGACTTTGCAGGGTGCCAATACCTGCTCAGAGTATTTACAACATTCAGCAAGCAAAATTAGAGAGTTACAGCACCTTCAACCCCTGTGTGAGGGTTCGATCGCCCGGGCCATGCGTCTTCAGCCATTCGTCTGCAAAAACATCGTTTCCAAGAGCATCCTTGGCAACAACCCCACCACCAGCACCTCCAGAACTGTAATAGTATAGTATACAGAAATGGTTCAAAAAGTTATCAGATGAGCAATCAGAATGCAGCAAGGACAGAATCTCAGTTCTTTAAGCTCAATTGTAAAGACATTGGTAGCACACTTTGTGGAATGAAAGTCCAGTTTAAAAGATGAAAAACTAGCAACTTTTGAAAATCATTGCCAACATTGTTTCACTACTAGCAAGAATCCAGCTGATGCAAGAGGAAAAAAATCCATTTGATCAAACTGGGTTGCAGGGGACATAACTCAACTTGTAAGATGCTATTCAATTTCAAGCACAGTTTCTGCAGAGCATATTTTCAAGTTCAACTTGTGCCATTTATAAGTACTTTCATTTCGCACAAAATTTTGCTCCCGACTGTAAAGAAAGTTTCTCTTACCAGTTGAGTAATGAGTGTCAATACAATGATTATCATCAATGGAAGAATATAGATAATCAATTAACATGGTAAAAAGGTGCATCTTCTTCATTCATTTATCATAATAATCTGGCTATTAGAACTACTTATACCAAGTAAATCATCAACCAGGCAGTCAAGAGACATGTTCCTTCTCATTCATTCCTACTGATGCAATTCCAATTCCATTTAATTGCCATAATTAACACAAATTTCTCCTAATTAGAGATCTCAAGTCAAGATCACCCCCAAAACAAACTATTCATCCCACAAACCCTTATTTCTTTTAAAGAACAAAAGCAAATGAATCACAATTAGACCCAAAAAACTTCATGCTTATCCTTCATAATCCAATAGTAGAACTTACCCAGGAGGAACAAAGAAAAAGGTATAAGGATACAACATGATAGCAGTGGGAAGCGAAACAGCACCCAGAAGAAGTAGATTCATGGTATTCCTTTTATCCATATCGGGCACTCGATCAGCCGGAATACTAGTGGCTTGACAAGAGATTTTAATCCCCTTTCCTTTTCCCTTTCCCCCAATTTGGGTGCTTTTGGATTTCCTCAAAATCGCTTGGGAGGGTGAGAACAAAGCACTCCTGCTGGCGCAAAGCTGAACAACAACAACATCAATGACCAACAAATTTTAAGTTCCTTACAAAACCATGAAAGTTCAGTGAAGAAATTGAGATACCTGGGAAGGAGTTGCAGAAGATAGAGTGGACGACGCCATGGATGGAGTAGAGAGGAATTCTCAGAAACTAATATCTGGGTAATGTTATATTTAGTGAGTGGAGTAGAAATTTGAGAGATTGTGAGGTTGCTGAATTTTGACGTCCACAGAAGGGACAGGATAAGGCAATTAGCCACATCGGTTCCAAATGGCCACAACCTTCAGAATTCGGGTATATTGAAAAATCTTTATTTTCTTCCTATTTTTTAAGTACAATAACTGAAACTCTGAAACTGCGCTAACTGGGCTGTAAACTATTTGGGCTAATTGGGCCAACCGTCCATATATGAAAAGCCCAATTCCTTTTTGGCAAGTCCGGTCCAAAATGTAATGAGGCTACCGTTTGTAGCCCACAATCATGCAAATATTGGTTGAAATTTTAACGAATTAATTTAGTGTTATTATATATTATTCCATAAAAATCAATTCAAGCATAACTCATAGTATTAGACATCTACTACCATCATATAGATCAGTTATTCGATCTCCAATCCAATAATTGTTGAACTCAAGAAAATAAAATCTTACACCATAAAACGTTGAATCATAATAAAGAAAATATGATTTCAAAATTTTTGTTTACTCAATAAAACTTACAAATAACTCATTTTAAAATCAAATGATAATATAGCAGGTTTGCATTTCATTTTGGCCTATGAGGTCTAGAATATTCTCTATTTTAGTCCTTAAATTTTTAGATTTTATTCAATTTTGATTCTTGAACCTTTAAAATATCTATTTTAATCCCTAACCTTTTTAAAGGTAATCAATATGGTTTTGGTAGTTATTCTTTCATTAATTTTTTAACAAATAGATAACCACGATTTAAATATATTTATGAACATGTTGATGTTAATATATATTAGAGTTGGACATATATTAGTATATATTAGAGAGTATTATCGGTTGATTGATATAAGTTGCCAAACCGAGCATAGCTCAACTAGTTAAAGACATATCTCTCAGACTAAGAGGTCATAGATTCGAATTCTTCACCTCCACATATTGTTGAACCCAAAAAAAAGTATTAGGTGGAAGTAAATATACTACATGATATATTAATCACAAGAACTAAAATAATTATTTTCTAAAGCTTAAAAATTAAAATAGAATTTGAAATTTAAGGTATCAAAATGGAAGAAATTATATAATATTAATTCAACGAATGCTATATATATATATTTTTTTTTAAAAAAAGTGAATGTTGAGTCGTTGAAACTTCCATTTACTATATCTTATATTAAAGTCATTAATTCAAGTAAAGATGGAAGAAATGTCCAAATTAAAAATCATAAACTAATTTTTAACTGCCCACCGAAACTTAAAAAAGACCACAAGAATTTTCTTGAGTCATTAATAATTTTCGATACTGTTTCCAAAGAACAACGACTTGGAAGAAATGAAAAAGAAAAGTGAGAAAAGAATTGGTCAAGATAATTAAAAAAACAAATGGAAAAAATTGAGCTACCGCTAGATTTCTTCGACGTCGTATATTGTCTAAACTTTTTTACAAAGTAGTCAAGAAATTCAACCCCTTTTGAGAATCTTGTATCGAATAAAAGCAACTTTTTTTTCTCCTGTCTGATACTCCATCAATATTAAGTCTTTCTATATAGACTCTAAACTTTCCAAAATTAACCCAAAATTTCATATCATTTCTACACAACTCTCAATGTGGATCCGGTCATATCAAATTTTATTTTACTCTAAAGTTTATCTAACACTTTTCTTTTTAAAGTTGACTATAAAGAAAATAATCAAGACTATAGAGCGACAATTACACAAATGTATGTGTGAGAATGATCATTACAATAATATAATAGTGAATAAAGTTTCATCTCCACATGAATTATTAATAAGTACCAAATAAATTTTATCATAATATATTTGATTGATGGATACAAAGGATGTGAATGAACTAGATTTAAAATAATTTAAATTAAATGATTACAACAAGCATAAAAACTCTTACTTACCCTAATAATCTCTCTTATTTCTTATGTTAATAGTGAATTCCCACAGATTAATTACTAATCATTCTCAAATATTAGCAAACACTAATTTAATAGATAAATTCCTACACAAGAATTTGTGAGCATCTTTATTTTATGATATGACATATGATTAAACAATCAAAGTCCAATTCAATTTTCATCTCTCCATCTCAAATTAAATATAAAAACATGCAATTGGTGATCAAATAATTACAATCCTTAGTAATATAATAGAAATGAGCGACTCAACTAAAAGAGAAAAAACGTTATTAATTATAAATACACAATGTCAAAGAGTACGATTATAGATTATGCTACATTTCATAGTCCTATAAAGAAATTTAGAACATAACTAAACTAGATTTTATTATAAATATTTAAAACATCGGAAGAAAAGGAAAACAAATGAAAAGAGAAGAAGAAATCTAGTAAGTTGAACTTAATTATTTCCCCTTAAGAATCCCTTCAAATATGACAAAAATATGTATTTGATAGACACGTGTCCCTAATTTTCATTGAAAAATTTGTAGCGCTTAGGCACTAATTTTGAATTTTTTTTTTCAACTTTTGACCTTCAATGCAATCTTGGTTCATCTACAAAAATAATGAAATGAATTAATTAAAATCTAAAAATGGTAAGAAACTAACTAAAAACAACCTAAGCTAATATAACAAAGTCCCAGGTTATTTTATTTTATTTATTTTTTTGTTTTCTTTTGTTTTTTTTGGGACTAATTAAGTTATTTGTTTATTAAATCCTAAAAAAAAAATTACATATTTAAGAGTTTGATATTTTTTTTGTGAATTCAACTAATGTGGAGTTGAGAGATCGAATTATCAAACTTTGTGATGATTGTATATATTTTATTATTGATATGTAATTGGATTGGTCCTTCTCGGGGAAGATTTTGAGTACTTCCTTAAATCTCATTTTCGTAATGTAATCCATTTTTTAAAATATTTATTTTAGTTGTTTGATTATATAATTTTTAAAATTATTCTATTTTAGTCTTTCAATTTTTAAAATATTTATTTTAATTTCTAAATTCTGAAAATGTGTTTAAACGATTTATATTTATGTCTTTAAACATTTATTATCCATGTCTTTCTATATTTTTTTCTCTCTAATATATCTCTCTAACCCTCTATTTGGAACCTCAAGATTTGAGCAAATTTCAAATCCTAAGATTTGAAATCATCTCTTCGGTTTGGAAGCAAAAAAAATCAACCCTAAAAAAATTTTCCGTTCCAAATTGGTTGGATTTGACATGATTGTAAGTTTAAATATTTATAATTTCAATTTTACCTTTGAAAAAGATATTTCTTTTTTTCTCCATATTTACGCTCTTTACAAACAACTTAGCTTTTTTATGCTCTTCACTTTCTCTTCACACTTTGTACAAAGACCATTTTGGGATGTCCAGAACCCATGAGTAAAGAATGGTTATTTTGGAACATGGACGGCAATTGATTATTTTTGTTTAGATTTCAAAAAATTCAACTTTCATTTTATGTTTATTTGAATTGATAAATTTGCACGTATTTTATTTTATTTTACTTTTTGACAATAAAGACACATTTGGAGATTTTAATTTATTAACTTGATTGCCTTTGATTTACTTCGAGAAGTATACGTAGTTAACTTTGTTATTTGATATTATAATATTATACTATTAATAATAATATTATCCTGCAAAATTATAATAGCATAATTGTAAAATATTAAACTTTCTTTTCATTTCCCTTGAGCCTCCAAACAAAAAGCTTAATTTTAGGGATTTGAAATCCATTTGGTTCCAAACAAAAAAATGAATTTGAAATCATTTCCATATTTATAAATCCTGGAATTTAAAATCATTTCAGACCAAATCCAGATTCCAAACAGACCCTAAACTTTTAAAAAATAGAAAACAAAAAAGTTACTAAACAAGTTTGGTTTTCTATTTTTTAAAAACATAAAACAAATGAATAAGTATCAAACATATATGAATTTTGTTTTTTAAAAATAAATAACAAAAAAATGAAAAACCAAAATTTAAAAACAGAAATAATTATCAAACCGAGCCTTAGAAACCAATTTATAAATTTTGTCGCCAGAGGTATATTTTATTGTAGTGCTAGTTGTTATATATACATATATAGTTCATACGTTAAAATAGGTCTTTTTAAAGTTCAGTAACTAAAATAGAAAAACCTAAAAGTTCAAAAGATGAAATTGAGATTTAGACTTAAAAACAACATCTTCGAATAAATCCAAAAGCAAGAGAAAATGTTAAGGACCACATACACTTTCACATTTTTACAATGGTATGATATTATCTACTTGGCATAAGTCCTCGTAGCTCTATTTTTAGTTTTACTCAAAAGGTTTCATATCAATTAAAGATGTTGTCTCTCACTTCTATATTCACGATATTTATTCTTTCTTAGTTAATGTGGAATAATATTGATCTCACTCCCAACAAAAGAAAAAAAAATGACAAAAAGGCCAAAAAAATGGAATCTTTTTTTAGTACAACAATATGTGAGGGTGATTCGAACTCACGACATTTTGGTCTTAAAGATATATCTTAACCAACCGAACTATATTCGGTTTAGCAAAAAGAAATAGAATATGATGATTTTTTATTTTTTTTGTTGAGTTGAATGGAATAGATGATTAATGAGAAAGATAAGTATGAAAAACTAACGTCCAAGAACAAACATAGCTTAATTAAAGTGTTCCAAAGATGCGATGCGATGGAAGGGTAGCTCATTTGAATTGTACCTTCGATGCCACGAGCTGCAATCAAAAGCGCTTTACACAACTCCAAAAGCCAGTGCTTTCTTAAAGTTCACATTCTCACATAGGGCAGCACCTAATTACGTCAAATTAAATCATATCTCTTGATTATCTTCCTGATTCATAATAATGGATTTCTGATTCAGCAACATATTAATTATATTTTTTGGTCTTTTTTCAAAAAGAGATATCATTCATCTTCAAAGTGCCTAAAAATCCCATCTTAAATTAAATTAGAAAAAAAAAAAATGTGATCCCAGTGAATCAAGACGTCGTTTTCCGAGTTCCACTTTCCATTTACCCTACTAACCTCCCATTAATAAAAACAAATATTGTAAAGATTTGTGGTTCGAACCAATTAAATAAATATATATTCAGCTACTTTGAAACATCATAATTGATACCCTTCATTTGTCTATTCTTTTCTTCTTTTTATTATTATTATTATTTTTTTAATAACACACATGATACATGAGGTCCAGAATAATTCTTTCTTTATTTATATATATATATATATATATATTCTCTTAAAGAATCTTGCTTTGCTTTCACCTTTTCTAGGCTAATTTTTAAATAAGTTCGATCTTAATTCTGCAGATAAATTGGACTATAAACTGGACTCAAAATTATGGAATTAATGATGGATTAGAGAGTAAATTATTTAATCTTTGTAATATATTTTCGAAGTTTCTATTTAAAATCTAATGTGTTATATGTGGGTAAAATTAAGGTCAAGTTAGTCTCTACTATGATTGCAACACATAGAATATTAAAGTAATAGAGATAAAATTAGAAAGCAAAACTATATATATGCTAGCTAGGACGTTATTTTACAAGAATGTCCCTCAATATATATACTATTCTTTCTTAATGCTTATTTATGAAATAACATATATGACAATTTTATGATTTACTGGAGTCGTCTTACACAAATATACATTATTTTTCAGTAGTGTTACAATAATGGGGATTGATAATTCTCAGGCAATTCGTTCATTACTTGGTAGAACCAGAAGTCTTCATCAAACTCGAAATCATAAGCTGGATGGAAGCCTCCAATAACATCAAAATACATTGAGTTTTGATTATCATTTTCTTCGACTTCAAAATTGTCTGCCAAAAATGGATCAGCCCAAAAATCTGATCCATGAATTTCATGTGGTTCTTGAAACTTGGATAATGATGATGTTGGACGGCTGTGATCTTCTGCCAACTCTTGGTTGGAGCAGACGTTGGAGAGTTCAGAGGACAAAGGGGAAAATGGAGAACTTTCAAAGATTTGATGAAAGGGAACTTCGTTTGCCAAATTCGTTTTGATTTCTGATTCTTTTTTCTGGATGGATTTTGGCTTCGACATTGCCTCGTTTTGTTGCTTCTTTGTAACCTTGGTTGTTTTATTGAGCTTCTTGAGATGGGTGTGCCAATAATTCTTTATTTCATTGTCCGTTCTTCCGAGTAATTTTGTGGCTATCAAAGACCATCTGCGAAAGAAAGTCAGAATCATTATAAACAATAATAATTCAAACTTTAATCAATTATAGGAGAAGGAAGATCCAAACCTACAAAGAAATTAGAGATTTTTTAACCACTGAATTAATACTCAACTAAGGCAATTGTAATCTACTAGGTTGCAAAAGTACTCAATCAATCAATAAGACCTATATACGAATGATTTTGTAATTATATTAGACATACTAATCTTTATTTGTTCTTCTCAAATGTATGAACGTACGTTAATGGCATGTGATATTAATATTTAGAGTAATTTAAGCTAATTAGAATGGTTTTGTGTTAAGGGGTTTTTGACGAATGATATATTAGAAAGAAAATCATACTTGTTTCCATGTTGTTCATGCAATTTGAGGATTAGGTCCTCTTCTTCCTTGGAGTAGTTCCCTCTTCTCACATCGGGACGAAGGTAGTTGATCCATCGAAGTCTGCAACTTTTCCCACACCTCAACAAACCTAAAAATGAACAATCAAATCAAAATCTCAAAACCCCAATTACATATTTCATTCAAAAACACAAAAAATAAGATCATATGGCCAACTTTATAGGAAAATTCAGTAAAAAAGGAAAATCTTTTCAAATGGGTTAATTTTGTTTTCACAAAATAACGAAGAAGAAGAATGAATTGAATCAAAGGAGGGATTTTTTTTTTTTTTTTCATGTACATATGTTGTAAAGGGTTTTTGGAAGTTGATACATACGAATGAATGAATTATATACATAATATATTTAATTACCTGCAGATTTAGGGAGCTCGCGCCAGTTACAATGGCCATGTTTTTTAACATAAGCTTTGAGCTTCTCATCTTCTTCTGGACTCCATGCACCTTTTTTAACTCCATTTTCATCATAAAATGGAGCTCTCACCATCTCTTAATTATTTTGTACACACAAAGAAGAAAGAAAAAATTTGAAGGTGAAAGTTGAAACTTTGTTCATCTTAAGAAGAGTGAAGGCCACCTAAGAATTTATATTTGTGACTAAAATATTGTTCAAATTACTGCTGGTTTAATGACTTATAAGGAGGGGCCCAAAAGGAAGAAGATGCCATGAAAGGTCCATCGTGTTTCATCAAAAGAGAAAAAAGACATCTTATAAAAAGTGACCCACAGAGCATCGTGTGAAATGACAATCCAACCAAGAGGCAATTTGGAAAATTTTCACTTTTTTTTTCCCAGTTCGCAAAATATAAAAATTATATAGTCTCTAATTTTTTTTAGAAAATTCTCAATTTTACCCTTAATGTATTAAAAAAAATCTCGTGTTTGGATTGTTATGAAAAAAATTTGTAGACAAAAAAGTTGATTGATCTTTAAATTCTTGTGTTAATATGAAATATTTGAACACGTTGCAAATATCTTAGTTACTACTTAACACATGAATTTGACCCCACCGTTCAATAAAAATTTATTTCTTTTTAGTGGCATGCTTACATGTCAAAATATGTTAATAAGACAATAATTTAATGACAAATCATAATTTTTGTTTACAAATTTCAACAATTCTTTTCTTGAAAAGTACGGATTGAGATTTTTCAATTCGTTAAGATTAAATTTGAGATTTTTTTAAGAAGATAATTTTAATAGATTGAGAACTAAATTCATAACTATCTAAAAGATTAGAGTCCATTGAATATATTTAACCTTGTTTTTCAATTTTTGCTTTTGTAAATATTTTTTAAATTTATACTTCTATGACTAAAAGTAAAAGTTAATATTATTACCTAAGATTAGATTCGTTTTTCACATATTCAAAGATGTTAAGACTAACAACTTTATTTACTTTCAAAAAGTCCTTTGTGTTATTTATTTTTTCAATTTACTAAAAAGAAGTTATCTTTAAACCATAATAAAAAGACTATTTTAACCATAATAGCTCATCTACTGTTCATTGGGACAGGTGAAAAGTACTTGGAACAACGAATTCTAGTTGGGATTTATATGCGCACTAAAGTCTGAGTTTATGGTTTATTATTTATAAAATAATTATTTAATTATTACCATATTCATTTTCTATTTGATGAAAAATCTTTTATTACTAATGTAATGTTGAATTGTAGTTAGACATCTAAGAGATTCATGTGCTAGAAATAACTAAAAGAGTTTATCCTATATGGATAAAGTTTGATGTTTTTTATACCGGTAATATTGTTGATATAACTCATTTTTTAAAAGTTATTCATAATTTGATTCTGATAGTTCATGTGAAAATATAAGTTGCGAAATACTTAATTTTTTCTTTATCGTTTTGTTGAAATTGAATCCAAAGTCCTACATTGACTAGACAAGGAAAAGATCATTGGTATATAAGTGAGGGATAAAATCTTCATTGGTATGAGACATTTTGGATGAAATCGAAAGCAAAACCATGAGGGTTTATGCCCTAAGTGGACAATATCATATACCATTGTGGAGATACGGAGTTGTCGTATTTCGTAACAAGTGGTATCAGAGTTATGCACCTAACTTAGCCATGTTGGGTAGAATACTCGGGTGTCGAACAAGGGGAAAGTAGTCAAGAATTAAAGACACATAGTCATGTACTAGAAATCCTTATTTGAGGGAGGCTCGGATGGTTCTTTGTTCGATAGGAGGATTGTTGGAATTGTGTCTAAAGTTCCACATTGGCTAAACAAGGGGAAGATTGTGTGGGTCTATAAGTTAGGGACAACATCTCCATTTGTATGAGACAGTAAAACCATGAGGGCTTATGCTCAAAGTGGACAATATCGTACCATTGTTTTGTAGGAACCGTGCAAATGGAACAAAATAAAAACTTACAAGAAGTTTATTGAAAAATTCGGGGAAAAAATTGAATTATAGCTTCAGGAATTGGGGGAAGTGAAATTCAACTCACATGGGGATGGTGTTG
>JAOANK020000003.1:1570350-1580907 GCA_026257165.2 Telfairia occidentalis
GTTGAAAAGATAACAACAAAGAAATTATCGTAAAATATGATCTATTCCAAAGGCAAAATAGCAAAATTTTTGGCTTTCCTTGGCTTTGGAGATGTATACTGTTATGAAAATCAGTAATAAATATGATCTACTGTAAAGACAAAATAGATAAAAACACAACGAAAGTGCTTATGGGAAGAAATTACTGCTAATATGGAAAATTTCAGTTTATCGTAAAATAATAAAATTAGTACGAGAGAAGAGTTACCGTGGGGGGAACAGCAAATCAATTCAATCCCAACGTTAAGGTTCCCAAAAATTTTGACTATAAAAGTCGCACCAGGAACTCTCTCGAATCTGATCAAAAACTTTAGAAGATATATTGATATCCAAGTGGAAATGCAAACGAAGATCCCTCAGCCATCTTAGATTTATATTACACGCTACAAAAAGGAAAATATCCATTGGAAAAATCAGCTTTTATTTTAGAGCAAAGAGACAGAATATATACTGACTTGGATGAAAAGAGCTCAACGCCTTGGAATTCAGTTTAACTTCAGGACTTGGAGCTCGTAGTAGATGTGTTGCTTTTGGTCTGAGATGATAAAGTTGATAAGTTGGTCTTAGAATTTTGGCCTGAAGATGACGACGACGATGATTCGGTGAAGAAGACGAGATGCTCGTGACTGTCGATAAACGCAAGTAAAGATCTTGGCATTGGTGGTTTGTTTACTTCCAAAACACCTTCAAGAATTTGGACAATGTTACTCATTGATGGTCTTTGGACTTCTTCATCTTGGATGCACCAGCAGGCTACTCTACACAGTTTCGTCAGCTCTTCCACATCAGCATTTCCTTCTAACTTTGAGTCCAACAAGCTAAGGATGTCACCTTCTTCAAATATTGTGTTTGCAACCAAACTTGGGAAAAACTTGATCGTCCCTTCTTCAGATTGTTCCGAGTTTCTTCTTCCCGATACGAACTCAAACAGCATCATCCCATAGCTAAAAACATCAGCTTTAGCTGTAATTGCGACCCCAGAGATCCACTCAGGCGCCAGATAGCCTCTTGTGCCTCTCATGGTTGTTAAGACTCTGCTGAACTCTCGTCCAAACAGCTTGGCCAGGCCGAAATCAGCCACTTTGGGGCAAAATTGAGGATCCAAAAGTATGTTTTCTGGTTTGATGTCACAATGTACAATGCATTCTCGACACTTCTCATGTAGATAAGCCAACCCTCTTGCAGTGCCAAGAGCAATTTGGTATCTTGTTTTCCAGTCCAAAACATGAGGATTCTTGTCATGGAAAATATGAGAATCTAAAGAACCATTTGGCATGTAATCATAGACCAATAATTTTTTACTACCTTCTGAGCAAAATCCACGAAGCCGAATCAGGTTAACATGCTGTATTGTCCCGATTGTGCTGACTTCTGTCCTGAATTGCTTCTCTCCTTGGCTAACACTCTCTAGCTTCTTCACTGCCACGATCGTTGAATCACCTAGAGTCCCTTTGAAAACAGAACCAAAACCTCCTCCACCAAGTTTATGTGAGAAATTCTTCGTTGCATTTTGCAGATCTCTGTACTCAAAAGCCACCAATGAACCCTCCACGGTTTTTCCTTTTCCAACCATTCTCCTCCTTCGCAGAAGCACAAATAGTAAAATCAGAACAATTGCTAACCCACCAGCTGAACCAACAACACCAACGATCATTCCTGTATTCTTCTTGCCACGCGGGAACTCAGAAGCTGCAAGCCTGAGATATAGAGATCTTGCACCCGAATCACTTTGTGACAGTTGCCGCATATCCAATAGATCTTCATTCCACATATCACATTGACCATTCTCGTAAGCGTAAGCATTACAAGAGCAGTCGTTTAAGCATCTTGATTCACATTCTCCCTCATTTCCAACTGCCACAGACTGCGAACGATCAGGCAGCTTCATGTAAGACATCAATAAGAACCTGTCCACAGCACCATTAGAAACCCGATTCCCACACGTCAAATTGTTTCTTCGTCTACACCCACCAGAATATTCTTTCAAATCCCATTCAAGTTTCGACTTCGGCTCGAATCCTGTCACACAACTACATATGGGTGAGGAGTTCTCGGTGCAACTGCCAAATGCTCCACAAAGAGCATAAACTAAGCACTGCTGTCTTGGTTGACCCCAGAATAAATTCCACTGCTTTGAGCTCTCCAGCCATGTGAATTGCTTTGCCTGTCCCGACACATCCATTACAAACCGGGATATGACAGAAGAGTTATACATGGAATAGGTAAAATAGCTTTCGTTATTGGCTGTAACAAAGCTGAAATTATAGAGATAATTGAGCCTCATCTCAGGAACCCAGCTGAACATGTTGTCTACCCAAGGTCCACTGGTCCAGTACTGTTTAGTTCTGTTCCACATAATCAAATACGCGCTGCTTCCATTAGGATCAAGTTCAAGAGAGAAAAGGCCTGATCCAGGATCCTCTGGGTTCTTCCAGGAGGTCAGATGTTGCGTTTGTTTAGTAATATCATTTCGTCCCAGCTTACTCCCGGGAAGCCACGTATCAGTGGGAAAATCAAAACTTTGCCACAAAGGTTTTGATGAATTAGACCCATCTTTCAACACAAAATTCCCATCGTCTTGAATAGTAGCTCGTAAAGGTCCCGTCGGCTTAGAACTCAGATTGGTGGACCAAACTGGGATTCCAGACTCGTTCAAGAGAGCCAAATTACCATTTAAGAATTTTAAGGAAGAAGAAAATCTATCGGAGATTGGTGCATCTCTGTTTGCAACCCAAACTGCTGTCTGGACAGAGACTTTGTTATACCAGATGCCTATGTAATATTTAGGAGAAGTAGCTTTATTACCTGGGTTGAAAAAACCAAGTCTGAACGCCCCTTTTGAAGAAACGATAGTTTCGTCTCCAGAGATGGTTTCGTTTACAGACATGGTATCCCCTGCCAAAGACGGTTGGGAAACAAGCGACAAGATGAGGAACAGAACATAAAGGATCAACCACGAATCGTCTCTAGTTTCCATAGCTGCAGAGAACTTTGCAGACAAGGGAAACGAGAGAGAGAATGAGAGAAGCAAAGTGAGATACAGAGCAGCGGAGATTTAACCAAATGACTATGGCGTCAAGTTGTACACCGCGTTTAATCTGATGAAAAGTCAAAAGTTCTCACAGTGACCTCAATTGATTAACATGGACTTGTTCAAAGTTCAATTCCCAAATTGGTTCAACAACGGCATAGAACCAACACGATGGCAATCCCAACAAGAACAGAGAGCCATAAAGCTTCGAACTTTCTGAACCTTCATCCATAAACTAATACAGCTTCTTTCATCCGAGTCCCGAAAGAGACCAGAAACAAGTACAAGGAAGACTTTCTCCTGTTTTCTTGTGGGCAAACCAGTTTACGATAAACAATCGTAATAAATTCGGCACCTGTCTGTCAACAAAAATATCTGAATAAAAAATGAATGTACAATACAACAAACTAATTTATTTCGGGTACCCCATTAGAAAATTTTATTTAATGAAAGTAGGTATTAGAGTGTGACGAAACGTGCACGAGCTTGCTCAATCAGTCATAAAAGATCTTATGCCCTTGATTTGAGGATTTTTAAGAAAATTAATGTAGTTTTGGAAGTAAGCAGTAAAGTAGGGTAGTTTTGCTTTACAAGTATAAATCATTTAGAATCATTAAAAAAATGCACTTCTAATAATATTGAATCGTTAAAAAAAAAAAACGCACTTTTAATAATATTTCTAACATTTCAATTAAAATACTATTTCGATCCCTATTCCAGTCTTTATACTTCAAATAAATTTCAAAAAGTTAGTTTGAAGTTAAAATTGGGGTAAAAAAAAAAATTCTCTATCTCCAAATTCTCTCTCCCATCCCTAGTGCGCCCGATTGAAAAAAATTTGAAGAGAAAGTGAAAGGAGAGAGGAAAAGTCAAGGGCGAGAGAAAACTTAATCTATTTCTATCAAAGCAACTAGTTTTAATCTCAAAATAATCCAAAATTAATGCTAGGAATTGTTTGAAACTAAAAATAAATAAATATCAAAGTACAGTGACTGAAATAATATTTTAACCTAATATTTTCAAATGAACAAAATGACTACAAATTTTTCTTCAGAATTTTAATTTCAATTTTTCTGTTGTGGAAAAAAAGGTGGTTTTTACTAGTAATTTAATGGTTTTATTTTTTACTTCCTAAAAACACATGTCAAACCTTCGTAATATTTTAATTTAGAAAAAAGTTTTGAACATAACTTTTTTTACATAGTTTAACAGGATTTTAAAAATATTAAAAGTATGTTACAACGAAAAAAAAAACTGTTAGTAAATAAGTTTATTGGTAAGAAAACGAAAAACTTGAAACAAAAGAGTTTTAAACCATTCCTAAATGAAGTTTTTTATTCTAAGAAAAAAAAAAGTATATTTCCTAAATGTCAAAAAAAAAAAACAACATATACATTATTATATAAAAGGGAACGGCTGGATGTATTTTCTAAACATATATCCAACCACAATTTAACCAGAGCTAATTTTACTCATAGAACTAGATTTTAAATCAGATGAACAAAAAAGAAAAAGAAAAGAAAAAATCATTTTCTTCAATATATATAGAAAAGGCTGAAACATAACCACAGATAGAAAAAGCTGAAACATAACCACAGATGTTAAATCATATAATCTCATTTTGACCAGCAGACCGACTTTTTAATTCAATGAATCAATTTAAAAAAATACCTTTAATTTAATTGGAGGAAGGAGGATGGAAGAATGGGACTGAACAGGACGACTCGTCGTTTCAATTCCATAATTTTCAAGGGATGACCTTGTAGAAGGTAGGTTTCCATTTGGCTATTGTTTGCCCACGTATTTGTGACGCCATTATCTCGCCACCTTGCACAATAGGAAGAATTTCCAGATACCTTCATAGACGTTAACCACTCAGTCCACTAAAGTAAAACCAAACGCCATAATAGCTTGCTTTTCTTCCTCACATGATTTCCACTTCAAGAAATAAAATGCTCGGTTCAGTCATACAATATCTTCCCAGCTCCCACGCACTAAACAGAAGAACGAAGATATCTTCAATTATTAAATGTTGTGCGGGAAAAGAAAAAAAAAACAAAAGAAACTGATCAATGATACCGACCGATGTAACTTCTTCTAGAGGGAAAGGATCGTAGTCATCCAAATGGTGGGAAATGTTCTGAGAGAGTTGAGAATGAGGGCTTGGAGAAGTGGACAGTCTCCTCCGATTTTCTCCTCCTCCTTCCTTCCCGTCTTTGAACCCTAGATCGGCGGTTCGTCGGCGTGGATCCCCATCGTGAATCTCTTCGAGTTGTGTTCCTCTTATTGGCCATTCGCTCGCTGGTCGGACTCGGACCACTAACGCCCCCAACAGCGCCTCTGTATCGGCCGGCTAAATCACTGCAACAGTCTTCCGGCGGAAGTGGAACCGCCATTAGAGGAGCGGAGAACTTCTGATCCGGACGGATATATATACCTATATATTTTCACAAGTAAGAGAATCTGCAGTAAAAACAAAATAAAAGCCCGAATGTCCTTCCAATCAGGCACTAATCCTGGAGCCAGACGAACGGACGAACATTTTCGATACATGGTGGAATCCGAACAGGAAGGTTGTGCAGAAAAAAGGGATGGCAATAACTAATGGGCCGATGGCCTTGGACGGCCCAAGTCGTCCACTTCCAGGCCCAGTGAAAGTCTGAAAATTGTTAATTTTCACCGACCTTGCAAGGGGAGATTTTCAACATTTTAATATGTCAATATAAATAAATTTGTAAATATATTTAACTTAAAATAATAGTTTAATGTTGTCAAACCAAGCATAACTCAATTGATTAAAAGCATATTTCTCTAACCAAAAGATCATGAGTTCAAATCCTCCTACCCCACAGGTAGAACTCACTGAAAAAAAAAAAAAAAAAAAAAGCATAATGTTTATTTTAGTCATTGTCACATATGAGTATACCTACTTCAATATGATAATTGATTTTTTCACATTTTCAATTGATTTTACTTGATAAAATTTAGTAGGATTAATTTTTTGGGATAAAGATTAATTTGGGAATTCAAAATAGAAATCTCTTGGTAAATTAAAATATAACCAAATTTGATCATCAACTACTCATATCATATTATAAGCTTTAAAGAATGGATAGTGAGTAAAAGCATTTTATTACAAATGAAGTGGGAATGTAGAAAATTTTGAAATTCGGAAAATGGTAAAAAGGATAAGTAAAGGAGATCAAATAACTCTCCCTTTTCTTGCTCATTGGAAAACAACAATAGAGGTTGAACTTTCCAAATAAAATTTGTAAAGATTAAATTACAAATTCAGTCTTTTTAAGTTTGAGCAAAGTTTGTATTTTGTTCTTGTAGTATTAAAATTTCAATTTAATTTTCATAGTTTAAACTTAACTTCAATTTGATCTATATGATTTAAATTTAATATCAATTTAGTCTCTATGATATAGTTTCAAAAATTTCAATTTAATTTTTATAGTTTCGTCAAATTTCAAAAATCATCTCTATGTAATCATAGACATCATTTTTCACTTAGCATTTTTTTTATTTTTGATAACTACGTTAGTTTACAATTAAGAGCAAGATAGAAAAATAATAGAAAATAGTTAAATTTTAAGTAGGTAAAACACAATTTAGAGATAACTTGTGAAATTTAACGTGTAAATCGCAACTAAGTTCAAACCGGACCAAATTTAAAACCTTGAAACCATAAGGATCCAACCGTAGTTAATGGGTTCTTTGTTTACTGTTCCACTAAACTCAAACTCTGCTCTAGGACCAAATTTGTAATTTAACTCGTTTTTTCTATTTCAAATCAAGCTATGCAAGAAAGCAAGAGAAGCCATACCTTTCTGGCCAACACAAAACCAGTCCTCCATCCAAATCAATCAGGACAATCACTTTCCGCAAGACGAGCACCACGCTGGACTCGTCTCAATGCACTGACTCGACCCATTCGAACACCCAGATTCAGAATGCCAACATTTGAACCTTTCGCTCGTCTTTTCTCCGAGTTAACAAAATTAATGTCAACAGCTCTTTCACCTTTCTCAGTTCTTTTTATCTTGTGATGGAACCTCTTTACACGTTGCTTTGCTCCACAGAGATGGCCGAAATAGTAAAGGGGTTCGACGTAACAAGATGATGAAGACACGATGCCTTTGATGTTTGTTGGACGGACAAGTTTTATGAACTCACGTATCTCTGAGAAGCAAGCATGGTCTGAGTATGGAACTGTGAATATGTACTTGTGAAACTTGTTGACAGATTCTACTTTTCCATTTTCATTCGACTTGCTTCTGCTGTAATGAGCGGTCAGAAGAGAACCAGAAAGAATACCATCACCTTCATGGGGTCTCACCACCCAAGGAAGACCAGACGGCATGATTCCGACGGTTGGGCGCATCTGGTTTAATCCCTCAAGAGTTTCAACGCTGAAGCTGTAGCGAGGAACAGCTCGAACTCTAGTAAGATTTGTCTTCGTAGTGAATCTGTCGTTGAAACCCAGAAGATGCATCGTCTGCAAGCGTTCTGGCCACACCCAAATCTACAAGAGCAAATGAAAAAAGAGCGAAAATCAGGAAGACAGTCGTCAGACGCGGCAAAATTAATAGGATTTATGTATTTAAGGCTGTTGGCCACATGGGATTTGAACTGATATTTCTATTTTCTATTTACATTTTTGACTTGCCCCTTTAACTCTACTCGGTCAGACTATGGTGGTTACTTTATACTTCAGTCTTAAAATCAAATTATTATCAACTTCCCCTTCTAAATTTTATACCTACTCACCTAAGTATTGAAAATTGACTAATTCTACAAAGAGGCTATTTTGAATCTTTGATACTTTATAAACAATATTGCATAGAGAAAAGGAAGCAGCATAGTTCGCACCAAACTAATGAATCACCATACTGAATCAGTCTACTATGCGTATAGATAACTCCGAAGGTGCAATTTGGTTAACCTCAATGATTATGAAGACCAAGCTAAATATGACTTGTTTACATGTTTTAAATATCTAAATACTTCCGTCCATTAATTTTTGTGTGCCCTTCATTAAAGTAAATACTGTTTCCAATACGCATTAGTGAGCTGCATAATCATGTCTTCACTTAGGACGAACCTTTATTTTAAGCATGCGAGAAATGTGAAGCAAAAGATCTTCCTTCCCCAAAGAATCAATGCCAATGATGATATCATGTTGCGGATGGGAGGCAATGATATCAACAATCTGAAACAATTAATCAAGAAGCAAAAACATTAGAAACCAGAAAAGTAGCAAAAGAAAACATCTGACAAAAAATCGATGTGATCCTGGTAGAAAGATCTCACTGATTAAATTAAATGAATAAATTAAAGAAACTCCAATCATGAACAGGTCTCACACTTGACGACCCATATCAATGCATAAACCTTACGGTCCAAAAAAGTTTTTTTCATGGAACTCTATCCAAAGCTAGGAGAGTAGTATCAAAGAAGTAACATCAAATAGCATTTGCTTCAAATGGCTGAGTGGAATGAGACTATCACAACTTCGAATCCATCAATTACCGAAGTCTAACCTCTGATTGGTTCATTCTTACAACAATATGAAGTAAATCAAGAAACTACACAAAGTATGGAGAAAAATCTTGACCTGCTGTGCAGCAATTTCTCGAGAAGGAAAGACATAAGAAGGATTACAGTAGGTGTTGTCCAAGTAAAGAACATCGACAGTGTTTTCCTCAAGTGCATTGAGGAGCGTGATCCTTCCTTTATTCGCCCTTTCACTACTCATTTCCCAGCGAAAATCACCCGTATAAAGCAAACAACCAAAGTCTCCACGAAACAAGAGCATAACAGCACCTGACGATAGCAAAAGTTTGATCAACTAATGCGCTCTAACTACTGACCAGAATATAAACATATTCCAAATGCTAAATATAACTATTCTTCCTACCGAAATAACTCCTGAAATCGCCTACCATACAATTGGATAAAGAATTCACTCCTTCAAAACTTACAACAAACAATTGCCGATCAATTAATGTGCTCTAACAACTAACCAGAAAATAAACATAATCCAAATGCCGAATATAAATATCCTTCCAACCGAAATAACTCCTGAAATCGCCTACCATACAATTAGTTAAAGAATCCACTCCTTCAGAACTTACAACAAACAATTGCCGATCAACTAATGTGCTCTAACAACTAACCCGAAAGTAAACATAATCCAAATGCCGAATATGAATATTGCTCCTACCGAAATAACTCCTAAAATAGCCTACCATACAATTAGTTAAAGATCCACTCCTTCAGAACTTACAACAAACAATTGCCGATCAACTAATGTGCTCTAACAACTAACCAGAAAATAAACATAATCGCCAAATATAAATAATCTTCCTAACGAAATAACTCCTGAAATCACCTATCATACAAATAGATAAAATAATTGCTGAGACACTTTATCAAACTATGAGATGAAAGCTTTGATTACCGGGACAATGGTGAGCGTCGATTGCCATGACCTTGATAACTTTCCGAGAACCAGATGAAGGTGAAATCAGAGAGAGTGAGTGCCAGAAGCCGATATCAAGGACGCGGATCAAGGAGAGGTTAAAATTGGGGAATTTGAAGGGGAAGAGTTTGGCAGTGAGGCGGGAGCAGAAGAGTGGGCCTCTAGACCATTGCGAAGACAAGCCTTTGGTGTGGTCTGAGTGGAGGTGAGTCAGAAAGTAGATCTGGCTGCCGTCCGACCACCGGTCCACCGAAATCAACCCATTCTCCATCCGCCGGCGACGCCGTGGTATTTGCAGAGGTGGGAGTGGCAGCCCGATTCGAATTTCCAGAAGGAACAACGGATTTTGGCGCGGTGAATATTTATTCTCATTATAATTCGTTTAAATTATAGGCGGTTAAAAAACTCACTAGAAATTTTCGAGAAAACGGCACCGTTTGTACATGAGCAAAAGATCCGCTTGAGCCACTTCATGGGCTCAAAAGCCCAGACCAATATCATTGGTTGTTTAATATTGGGCCTTGAAAAATGACAGCGGGCCCTGGTCCCTTCAAACGATTTACAAAAAAATATCGCATTTGCCCTAATCACATTAAAATAAGTAGCTCTTTCTTTTTTTTTTGAGTTTAAGATCATGTGGGGTGGGGAATTCGAACTTATGAACTCTTAGTCAAGGAGATATATTTTTATCTAACTGAGCTATGCTCGATTTAGCCATTAAAATAAGTAGTTTATATATATAGCTTCAAATATATATATAAGCATATTGCCAAATCCAGCATACGGCAATTCGTTAAAGGTATATCTTACTGATCAAGAGGTCATAGATTCGAATCTCTCCACCCCCACATATTGTTGAACTCAAAAAAAAAATATATATATATATATAAAAGCATGTAATGTGATCATGTATTTTTAAGTCACATAAATTAAAGACAAACTTTAATTAAATAAATATTAGATGAAAAAACTATATAGCAAGGACCAGACTTGATACTTT
>JAOANK020000003.1:1588351-1598529 GCA_026257165.2 Telfairia occidentalis
GTTCATCATTTGATTCTCCTCCCCCTGTCTGCTGGGAAATAGATAATTTGCATTACTGGGTTAATACTTGTTACAGCTAATACTTTTACATTACTGGGTTAATACTTGTTACAGCATAGGAGCAATTATACGTTTCATGTAGATCAAACTCAAACGCAATGATTAATTTGTAGCTATTTCTTTATTTGATATGATATAGTATATGGTTTGTTCTGATTTGAGCAGATTTGTAATCTATATGCGGACAATGCTTTGCGTTTGATTATTTACAGTTTTTTTTTTCTTTGCCTGAAATCCGCATTCTTTAGCAAGAGCCACCAGAAACTCTGACATGCTTGAACTTTTAATGCAGAAGTTGGTACAGTGGCAAAGGTAGAGAAGACTGCTAAGTGAATTGAACTGACTTGAAGAGTTCGATGTTTGTTTTTTTGTACATGGTGAAAATACTCATACCCTTTGTTGGAAGAACACAATACTGCATAGTTATCAGATGTTGATTTCTGTTTGTTGTGTTCTTCTTACACTACTTTTCATATAAATAGTACATACATATTGCAATCCATCTCGTGTTCTTCTTATCCCTACTTCTTTGAAACAAATTTGTGCGATTTTATTGTGATTTACATGGAGAGATGAATATCATACTCTGGACTTGAAAAACCATTCAATAGTAAACAAACCAATGAGTTTGATGTCGTTGGACTTGAGAAATTATTCAATATTTAACAATACTGATGTACCGAATAAAATGAATGAGATAACTTCATAGTGCTAGCACTCGTAAATACAGTACCAAGTAAATCAGCTCATTCCATAGGTATAGTACCAAGTAACAACTCAAAGATCTGCCAAGGTACCCTCGCTTCGACTCCGCCGAATCAAGGACGATGGTTTAAACTCGAACTGCCTGCTAGAACTGTCAAAATGATGGTGATGATGTCGAGTACTACCATTTACTTTACTTCCAGTAGGGGGCAGGGTAGGGACATGTCCTTGCCGAAGCTTGGATCGTCTAGGCGAGATGAACCCCTGACCTCTGTGACTGTGAGCGATCTTCCTCGAGCCCTTGTGATCTGGTCTAGTGCCATGCTCGAACTGATGGCCACATATGCCTAGGCGGACGTACCTGTCGTTACCGTCCTTCAGGGTACTGCCTTTGGTGGGTTGCCGGTTGTAGTAAGCCAGATGTGGAAGGAGGCCCTGCAGCTGTTTCTTCAGCTGGTCATCTCCAACATTCTTCTGAGCCGGGTTGCCTTCCAAGCTAATGGCTTGCAAAGAATTGTAATTGGCAGCGAGTTGGCCGAGACTCTTAATCGTCGATATCTTGTTAGAGCGCAGGTCGAGTATGCTCAATTTTAGGAGCCGGTGAAGACCCTCTACCTCACTAATTTTATTTCCAGCTAAATACAACTCTTTCAACGATGAGCAAGAAGCCAGGCCTTCATCACAGATATTAAAAGGAGAGATCGGAGGCAAGATTAACAAACTTATTGAATCTTCAAACAAAAAGAAGTTCGAAATTTGGGAAACATACCATGTCCAATTCGGCATATTCGGTTATAGCTCAAATACAGCACACGAAGTCGAGTCAGTTCCCTTAAGCCTTCAATGGTTGCAATGTTATTTTTAGACAAATTCAGGCTATGTAAACCCCGCGGTAGAGAACCAGCAGTTATCTTTCCTACAAAGAATAATGGATTATAACTGCTATTAGAGAACTGCATTATTATCTAGTTCATCAGCTCTTCAACATAACAATCAAAATGCCAAGAAAGAAATAAATTTTGAACAGCAGAGGTTAGGTCACGGATGCAAACCTATGGAATTTGCTGATAGATTGAGCACCTTTAAGCTTACAAATGCACTAAGAAATGGGATCGCAACCAATCCATAATTTGCCAACTGCACAGTACTGGCTGCTGCATTCATTGACGATATATATCTCTTAGCAGCTTCCATGCCCGCAGTCGCTTTGGAATCAATTCGTGCAGCAGCGGAACCAGTTTCGATATTAGAATCTCTTTTCACTTCATTAGCAGCAGATTCATAGACTTCAGTGGTTTCATCAGGCGGGTCACAAAGTTGAAGATCACTAACCCAATCCTCAATACGCTTAATCCTGAAATCGTTGCTCGGTAATTTATTGAAATGCTGGACCACAGATTCTTCTTGTAGGGTTTCTCTTGGGCTTACTTCATCTACAACTTGTGTTCTCCAGTAAGAATCTTTACCATCATCTGACAAATTTTCATAATCAATTTTCTCAGTCTCAGGAATGCTATCTTCTCTTGCTTGGCATCTATTTACCTGCAGTTTCATCTCATGAAGTGACATCTCTCCATGCCCTGGATCTAAGAGTTGGAGATCCACCGAAGATCTCGATGGAGGAAGCAAATCATTACAGGGAGAACAACCACCAGAAACAGGTGATGAAGCATCAAAAGTGGGCATTGAACATGATTTTACAATGATTTGTGTGGTATGAGGTGTATGATTTTCAGTATCACCAACACTATCACCAAACAATGAAGAACCAGCATTTCCACCCCCTTCCATTTCTCTATGTGTTGGATCATCAATAGAGAAGATTGCTTCTGTAATAACAGGATCAGAACTTGGACGAAAACTCTCCGAGGCTATGGTGTCTTTAAACCGATCAGAGATGCTCAATTCTCGAGCCTTTCCAGAATCAGAAATTTCAAGCCTACATTGAGAACTGTCACAGGAAAATACCCGGTCCGTGATGCCATCTTCAGTGTCATTGTCTGCAGCTGCTGATCCCTCCCCATATGGCATGCTTCCTAGAGAATGACTTTTCTTAAGACCACACGTCTGATTATCCAATCTGCTATTCTCAATGATGGAAGCCATGTGATTTGCACTGTAAGTATCTTGTTTAGCAGTCCCTGTCTTGATCAATAATTGATTATGACTTGTTTTGTGAGGCGAATCCTTTGAGACCTTACTTTGAGAAAGATCTTGGAGTGTCTTCTGCATTGCCTCGGAGGACGAAACACCCATTTTCTGTATACGACACGGACAGATGAAATCAATTATACACAACCTGTATTAATCGAACCGATATGCGTCAATGTCCAGAAGTGAATCTTCCATTTACCTTTAGTTTGTGGTTATGGATGTGAACATGGAAACAAGAAAATCTAACCATTGTGGAGAACCAACTGAAAAACTACATCCACAGATAGCCTAGATTTGCATTACACATAACAGTAGTTGATAACCTGCTTGCTCGTTTGTTGAAAAAGCCTAAAACAAGGGTCTAATCCTTACAAGACGATGAACAAGAGGTAATATACAGAGATAGTTCAACCGAGTTTTAGCCAATAATAACCTTAACCGTAATCGAGCGACAAACCCTCTAAAACACGACACAATCTCCAAATGTGTGATGATCTTGAGTTCCTCAAAACACCAAGAGAAATCACTCCATTATCCCACACCCATTTGAAGGTGCGAGAAGAATTTGACCTAATTGCAGCGGCCAGAGTGAAGGGAATTTTTTTGCCCCACTAGGGGAACCTGAACCAATACATGTAGAACAGATGCAAACCTGATTCAAAACAAGAAGAAAACATAAAACACAGATTCATAAATGAACAACTAAACCATCCAAATATATAAAATGAATCCAAATGGCAAATGGTTTTGCTTCCAAATCCGATCGAACAACTCTGGCACTAACAATAACAAGATTTCAGCAACCGAGATTCAGCTTAAATGAAGAACCACATTCGAATAAAATTCAGAGAAGAGAAACGCCGGGAAGAACACAAATGAATTATTCTCCCGTGCAAACGAAAACCCAGAAAAGAAAAACGAATTTCGATTACAAAAAGTGGAAGAATCGAAGATCTAACCTCTCTCAACCAACATAATTAAGAAAAAAAAAACACTTCAATTCATGGAAGAGAAGCCCTTCTCCGATCTTTCTGGCAATGAATGCGAAAACGAAGGCCCCTCTTAGGTCTTATATTGTTGCATTCAACGTCAGACTGGCCGTACTTGAACGATAGCCCTAGCTTTCAACCATGATTTAAGAGCAAAAATCGACGGCCCCAGATTTTCAATCATTTTTCTGGGAACTAATTCTCTAAGAATTAGCGAAAAGCAGACTAAAATTAAGGACGACACAAAATTAGTGGGAATAAAACAGTCGGTGAAGGACAGAAGCAATTGGAATTTGATTCCAATCGGCAAATCAAATGCATTACTAACCCACGTAATTAGCTTTAATGATTCGCAACACAAACAAAATCTCAGTCCACAAATCCAAAAAGGGAAGAAGAAATAAAGAAAACAAGAGCCATTAGAATTTAGAACCGCCTTTTGTTTCCATCTCACGTTAATTCGATTTGATGGACCTTCTTACCTTTGTATTAGCCGCAAAGCTCGCCGCTCGACCAGCAGCGTACGCCCAATTGATTATTTTTACTCATCAATTTTCTTTTTTCCTAAAAAATTCATCTTTTAAATGTGTGGCCAATAAAAATACAGAATTTATATGAAATTTTTATTGGGGTCGCGACGATAATGTCAATTCAGGTTAACAATAGCGACCAGAGCTTCTTCTGTGGAAACAACAGATTTTCTTCTTCAGATGGAAAAATATGAAATATTCTTAAAATTAACAATTTCTCTAATTAACGAATTAACAAATTCGAAAAAAAAATTAAAATTGAAAACGCGAATTTTGTATAGTTTAAGCTTATTAGAATGCTTTATTTCATCATAATTTCGTCTGTTGGACGTCAGGGACTCTAAAATGGACAAGTCGCGGAATTGAAGCGATGCTCTGTACGGGTTTCTTTTATTTTCAACTTCTTTTGTCTTTAGTCCATAGTTGCTTAACTTCCATTCTCTAGTCGTCTTCTTCAAATTTGACATCTGTTGACTCATTTTCCGTTTGCCTAGGGTTTGCAAATTTCAGATTGGACTCATTTCGAATTGTGCTGCTCGATGGCTTTGCTTTGTATCAGGCTATAGAATCGCACCATCTGTACCAGAAAAGACTCTGAAATCGTCGAAAGTCTTCTGTGGGTCTCTCTTCTTCGAATTAAATAAGCGAAAGAGTTAGATGATTTTTATACATTTAGAATCGCCCGCCCAAATAAAGATGAAGAAAAGTTAGGGTTGATATTATATAGGCTATGTCTTTAGTCTTTATCTCATAAAGATGAAGGAGAAAAGTAAAGAGTTATGGGTCCACTTATGGAAAGATGAACTGGACAAGAATAGTAAATCTTGACCTTGGCTGCCCATCTCTTTCCAATAATTCAACTTAGACAAACAAAAACACCCAATTTACACTTTGTGACTGACTGGACATTTTACACCTGCAAATGGGGGGAAAAAAAGTGTGTAAGCTAAAGTTGTGTAGAATATAACGTCTCAATATCTGGTTTGAAAATCTGAACGAAGGAGATGAGTATTTTCTTGTGAACTGCTCTCTGAAAAATTGTCTTTGTTTGGAGGGTATGTGTCATTTATTCCAAACGAACTTCTAAATGTTGAATTCTTTGCATAATTATTCACTTGTTTAGTGTATTGAGACTATTATTATATTTGCAAAATCATGCACAATGTTTGTTGGTAAATGGCTTGATCATGTGGGCCGGGCGGCAAAGCGACATTTTTGTATTATTGTTGAAACCAGAAGGAAAGGTGTTCCTCACGAGCCCGAATTTTTTCGTTATTCTTCTAATCACTTTAATTTTTAAAATCATGAGGACGAATCGAGGAAGATAAAAATCGAGGAGAGGGAACATGTTTCTTGCATAGCAGAAGCAGTGAAATGGTGGCCAAAAGAAGTGTCAAGAACTTGGTCACTATCAGCTGGTCTGCAGAGGAATTGATGTCTTCTTTCCTTTTGTACTTCTTTGTGTTTTTTATTTCTTTCGTTAATTGCTTTGCTAAAGATACCTTAGAATTTAAGAGATGCGTAGTTGATGAGAGAGGGGATACTCTTGTATCGGCAGGAGCAAGGTTCGAACTCGGATTTTTTACGCCATATGGCAGCTCTGACAGAAGAAGATATGTGGGAATATGGTACTACAAATCAAATCCAAGGACGGTTGTTTGGGTTGCCAATCGAGACAGGCCACTTGCAGGTTTGGATGGTTTCTTTACCATTGAAGATGATGGCAACCTCAAGGTATGTGATGGAAATCGGAATCTTTATTGGTCAACAAACATTGAAAGTTCAGTACTCGATCACAGAACACTGAATCTAAGGGATAATGGAAATCTGGTTTTGAGCTATGAAGATTTGTCTGAGAAAATCCTGTGGCAGAGTTTTGATTACCCAACTGATACATTTCTTCCTGGCATGGTATTGAATGACAACTTAGTGCTGACTTCATGGAAGAGCTATGACAACCCAGTTAAAGGGAACTTCACGTTTCAGCTAGATCAAGATGGAGGCCAATATGTCATTTGGAAGAGATCAGTTAAGTACTGGAAAAGTGGAGTTTCAGGTAAGTTTATTACCACTGATAAGATGCCTGCTGCCTTGTTATACCTTTTGTCAAATTTCTCATCAAAAGCTGTCCTCAACATCTCCGTGCCACGTCTCACATCATCATTGTACATTGATACAAGGCTAGTATTGAACAGCTCAGGTCAGCTTCAATATCTGAACTGGGATGATCACAAAGTCTGGTCTCAGATTTGGGTGGAGCCGAGAGATAGGTGCAGTGTGTACAATGCGTGTGGAAATTTCGCTAGCTGTAATAGTAAGGATGGTATGGCTTGCAAATGCCTGCCTGGTTTCGAGCCTACCTCTCCGGGGAGTTGGAATATTGGAGATTATTCAGGTGGATGCATCAGGAAGTCACCGATATGCAGTGTCGACGATGACGGCGACACGTTTTTGAGTCTCAAGATGATGAAAGCTGGAAACCCAGACTTCCAGTTTAATGCAAAGGATGACTTTGATTGCAAATTGGAGTGCCTTAACAACTGCCAGTGTCAGGCTTACTCATATGTTGAAGCTAATATCACAAGGCAGGGTGGGATTGATAATTCTGCTTGTTGGATATGGTCTGGAGATCTCAACAATCTTCAAGATGAGTTTGATAATGGCCGTGACCTCAACGTCCGAGTAGCAGTTCGAGATCTAGGTATGTTTGTTTCTATGTATTTTGAAATGATGAATTTTCAATCGTGTTTTTAAAGATCTGGAGTTTGCACTTCTGCAGAATCGACAGTCAGAAATTGTGAAACATGTGGCACAAATCTCATTCCTTATCCGCTTAGCACGGGACCTAAATGTGGTGACCCCATGTACTTCACTTTTAACTGCAATGTGACTACTGGCCAGGTAAACTTTGAAACAGCAGGTGGAACGTACAAGGTTAAATTCATTGATTCAGAAGCGCGGAAATTTATCATCCAAACCGAGGAAGCTGGTGATTGTGGTGATAAAAATTGGATAAACAAAACCCTTCAGCTGAATCAGTCATCTCCATTCCATGTAATCAGCTGGTGCAACTTCAAGGAGACCAATCCAGAGAATTTTTCTCTGAAAACCAGCAATGAAGTTGAAATCGGTTGGGAGGCACCATTAGAGCCGACTTGTTCTTCAACTATCGACTGCAAAGACTGGCCTTATTCAACCTGCAACATGACCAAAGATGGAAATAAAAGATGCCTTTGCATAACAAACTTCCATTGGAATGGCTGGGGCTTGAATTGCACTGCAGGTAAAAATCACTGCAGATGATATTTTTGGTTTTGTTCATTTGTAACGACATTGATGCTGGGGACCTTAGCTACATAAAATTTGCTTATATCGAGCGTCCCTTATTGATGTTCCATAGATCACAAAGAAAAGGATGGAAGAGGAAAGACGACCTTCTCTGTGATTATTGTCGCATCGATAATATGTATAGTCTTTCTGATGATTCTCTCAAGTACTGTGTTTTATATTTACTTCTCCAAAACTGGGCTGATTGAAAGACAAGGTAATTTAGAGTCCAGACAGCCGATTATATACTAAAAAATCTTCTGTCCTTATTTCATCTCTTTCCTTTAAATCTAAATACAGTCAATCCTCTTTGGACTCAGAAAGCAGGGGAAACAGCCAAAAAGACTTAGTGCTTCACTTGTATGACAACGAGAGACGTGTCAAAGACCTGATCGAATCGAGTCGATTCAAGGAAGATGACACAAATGGAATAGACATTCCATTTTTTGATTTGGAAACAATTCTAATTGCAACAGAGAACTTCTCGAATGCAAATAAACTTGGACAGGGAGGTTTTGGGCCAGTTTACAAGGTACAGATCCTTAACTTTGAAACACATTGATGGTCATTTTAAGTTTGTTCCCGGTTTAAGAATAGACTGGAATCACTGCATTTTCAGGGAAAATTTCCTAGTGGGCAGGAGATTGCTGTAAAGAGGCTCTCAAGTGGTTCAGGACAAGGCTTTGAGGAGTTTAAGAATGAAGTTGTGTTAATCGCGAAACTTCAGCATCGAAATCTTGTGAGACTTTTGGGCTATTGTGTTGAAGGAGACGAAAAGATGCTGCTTTATGAATATATGCCAAACAAAAGCTTGGACGCCTTTATATTCGGTTTGTTAACATTATCTTTCTTAGTACTTCCTATTTTCCTTGATCATTTATATGCTACATTATGGATTTATTCGACTTTTACCAGATCAAAAGCTAAGAGTTGCATTGGATTGGGACATGCGCTTCAATATCATTTTAGGAATTGCTCGCGGCCTTCTTTATCTACACCAAGATTCGAGGTTGAGAATCATTCATAGAGATTTGAAGACAAGCAACATTCTTCTAGATGAGGAGCTGAATCCCAAAATATCTGACTTTGGCTTGGCCAGGATCTTTGGAGGGAAAGAAACTGCCACAAATACCAAAAGGGTGGTAGGGACTTAGTAAGTCCCACATGCAATAAACATCATCCAATCAGCCTCATACTATAATGTCTCACAATTCCCTTGAATTTTCTGTTTATAATGCAGTGGATATATGTCACCGGAGTACGCATTGGACGGCCTATTTTCAGTCAAATCCGACGTCTTTAGCTTTGGCGTAGTCGTGATCGAGATCATCAGTGGAAAAAGGAACATGGGTTTCTATCACTCGGAGAAAGCTTTGAGTCTTTTAGGCTACGTAAGTTCGATGATTCCATTTAAACTACTGAATTTCAACACTTTCTTGAAACCATCCCAGATTCAACAAATCTGAGTTTTTATATTGTTCTCAGGCATGGGATTTGTGGATGAAAGAGGAAGGCTTGGATTTGATGGAACAAACAGTGAGTGAAAATTTCAAAAGAGATGAGTTTTTGAAGTGTTTAAATGTGGGGCTGTTGTGCGTGCAGGAAGATCCATGGGATCGACCTACCATGTCGAATGTGGTCTTCATGCTCGGCAGTGAAACTGCAACTCTTCCGTCTCCGAAACCGCCGGCATTCGTCGTCCGACGGTGCCCTTCGAGCAGAGCTTCTTCCTCCACCAAACCAGAAACCTTCTCCCATAACGAGTTGACAGTCACCTTAAAAGAAGGTAGATAGCAGAAAGAAAAGCTCTTCCATATGAATTATTGATGTAGAACTTCACATTTATTCATTTTATCCTTTTCCTGATATATTGAGAATGTACTTTCCAGTTTAACTTGTTGAGATGATTGTTGAATAGAATAACAAACGAATGTCATGTCATTGAATATTATGTATGAGGAGAAACTTCGTTTTTATAAATATCTTCTAATCCTCAACAATTATAAACCAAGTTTTGAAAATTTACATGAAATTCGTATCTAATATTTAAAAAAAAAGAAATCGATACATATCTATCCCTATTGTTCACTAGGAGAATAGCTAGGTTAAATTATAAGTTTAGAACTTACAAAAAAAAAAGTGTTTAATTAAGTTCATAAATTTTCAATATTGTATCTACTTTAAGTGTGTTTTTAATTTTTTGTCTTATAAATCCTTGACTTCTTCCACATTTTTTTAAATTTACTATCCTATTCGATATCAAATTGAAATATCAAAGTTCTATTAGACACAAACTATAATTTTGTTTTGATAGATTCTATAAAACACGTTTTAATATTCACTGACAACTTGTGATTTAATCTTAAAAGAAATACAAGAGATCAAGTTTGGTCCTTGAACTTGTTGTGTCTAG
>JAOANK020000003.1:1630513-1649528 GCA_026257165.2 Telfairia occidentalis
TAGAGATTAAAAACATGGACGGATTTATGAAAGGACTAGAAGATGTACGTGCCCCTGAATTTAGAATTATTTCATTATATATATATATAAATCTAAATTAATAATCAATTCAATTGGTGACTTAGTGATAAAAATGCATTTTAAAAGTCTTTGTGCCCTGCATCGTCTTCTGATTAAAAATGTTCAAATAGACATCAAGTGCAAACTTCAATGACCCAAAATGCATTTTGCCCAAAATTTATCTAAAAGACAACACTTTTTTGTTTTCCTTTAATAAAAAATCTTCCATTAAAGTCACTGTATGTGAAAGTCACGATACAGAAAAACGTGGAGCAGTAAAGAACAACACAAAGGAAATTGATAGCGCCCACAAGTTTTGAAGCTCTAATTACCAAAGGGGCTTTTGCAATTCCATGGGCTTCCTTAAATTAAAAAAAAATGTTTCTTTCAAAACTGTAAAAAAGCAAACGGATCAACTTCACCAATGCCTAAAATGGCAACAAACGCAGAACAGAATAGAATTTTTAACGTCCAAATTCATTGGCCATATCTGAATCTTTTTTTGTCTATAAATAGAAAACGGAGTCGCTTTCTTGTTCAAGCAATCATCTGCCAATTTCCCTTCTTTTCTTCTCTTTGCGATATGCCATCCTTGTTGCGGTTTAGTTCTTGTTTCCGATCTATGGCGGAGGTGGCGCCGCCGCCTACGAAGGAGCAAAGCGTTGGGAGAATGAGGTTTTCGAAATCGGAATCAGCAGCGCATTGGCGGCCGGCGCTTTCGGCGGTAGTGGAGGACAAAAAGGGGGCTCAGTTTCCGACGAAGAAATCCGGCCAAAGAAAGCCGGAGAAGAAAGATTCCGGCCGGGGAGGCAGGTTCATGGCCAAGTCGTATAGTTATCAGGACAGAGATAATTACTGGTAATTAAATCTGTCTATTTGAAATTGTTTAATTTTTTGGGATAAAAGAGAGAATTTTAATTTGGTAAAGCTAATTATTTATTCATTTATATAAAATTACTTTCAAATTTGCTGATAGATGCTTTTAAAGTCAGTTTTTAAGAAAATCTTCAGATTCTTTCTTTTTTTTTTCAATGTCATGTTTCTCCAATGCCTTTTTATGTTCTTTAAACGAATGAACTCAAAAAAATAAATAATAAATAATAAATAAAAACTTGGAACGAATTTTTTATCCATTGAATTTTTATAACAATTATTTTTATGATCTTTTATCAAGTAAACAACATAATTTGCAACTTCACAAACCTGATTAAAATGATATGTCTACTTTGGTGTTTGGTTTGCAGGATAAACACAATGCCAATAGTGATGCCGACATATTTGCCAACACCGTTTATATTTTGAGAGCAGTTGTAATGATTAGAATATCGTAAACAGTTGGTGAAGCTTTTGTCAAAAGTGGTGTTTTTTGTTATTTGTGTGATGTCATAGTCATTTAGAATTTGTAAAAATACTTATATATACTAAGGATGTTGGTCGAAATATTGATATCTCAAGTTTATGAAAATATGAACGTTGATTGATATTTATAGAAACGTCATTAAAATTAAGAAATTTATAAAAAACAATAATAAGGTAACAAATAAGCATTTTTATCTTTAAATAAGTTATTTTTTGTCTTTATTAATATTATGTACATACTACTAATATTTTGTTGATATTTTTTTTATAATACAACAAAAATATCAATTCTCCCTTAAATTGATGTCAAATCTATGAACATATAGAAATATCGATCGAAATTTAATACCGTGGTCACACTCCTTGTGGAAATATCGTTTTAGTTCAATTGCGATGAAGATAACTTTTTTTAATAATATATTATAACTCCTAAATGCTATATTAAATATAAAATAAAGAATTGTGAAATGATAATACAAAGTTGTATATACTATGCTCAATAAAGTTTATAGTATTATACATTAAAAATGACTTTTTTTATAAAATTAAAAAACAATTTCTCAATTTTAAATAAAGCTATGCGATACACAAATTTAAATTGCTGAAGCAAATATAACCATATTAAAAAGGGGAAAAAATCAATCAACAAGGCCCACTAAAAGAATTACATAGAAAATTTTATATTTAATGTTTTATGTAAACAACAATACTCATAACTTTTCATAAGATAATTACAAATAAACATTCAATCGTCCATCAACTTTTCAATTTCTTTAACAATATTTTTAAATATAACCTTGTCCGTAATTTGCCTCATTTATAATCTAAATTCCAAGAACAAATCATCGTTCGAAAAGCTAGGCCATTACCAGAAAGGAAAGTGAAACGAATACAAGCCCACCATTCGATATAGCCCATAACGCTGGACTCAAGATTGGGTCCAATGGACTTGAATTATGGGCCGACTTAATAAGGCAGGTCGGCCCGAAATCTCACGAAGTATGGGCCGAATTTCATAGGCCAGATCGAAATCACGACGACTTCGTGAAATCCCTCCTTTTTCAACCCCCAAAAAACTTGAGCGCCAAAACCATCACACATTTACAAAAATACCCCTACCTCGCTCTCTTCCCACCTCCTCCCCAACCGGGAAAGGACGACGTATTTACCGAAGTAAATATCTTGTTTGCAGTTCCATCCGTACAAGGATAAATTTCAATAAATTCACACAGATAATAAACAGAAAAATTGGAAACGTTGGATTATTTTATTCATCATCAATAATTACGTTGATCGGAACAATACTCTTGGATATTAATTATTAAACGAAATATTGAGCTACATGATTTTGGAAAAACTGATTAATCAGACGTAAAACCCGAGTCAACTTATCTTCTTGGTAAAAAAACCTAGTTTCGTCTCTCGTTAAATTGGGTTGTAAAACTCCAAGCCCTTTTTAGTAATTTCAATACATTTACTTCCTCGACCCCGATAAATTCACCAAAGGGCAACGATCGGAAATGAAGAGAAAAAAGGGAAAAAAAAAAAAAAAAAGAGAACAAGAAAGCTTCCTCTTTCAGACCAACATAGAACGCAACCAAAGAGCGACTCAAAGATATAGCGCTTAAAGGGAAGAAAGATTGGAAAATTTTGCAAGTTTAAAAGAGGGAGAGGGAGATTTTGGGCGAGGGATTGATTGCAGAACTTGTAAATTTATTGAGTTCTTCTTGATCCGTACCTCGCTTACTCAGTCTCTCGCGCGCTCTACGGTCTGTCGCAGCCACGATTTCTTTTCCGGATCTGTTCAGTCTGCGTTCAATTTTTTTTTTTCTGGGAAAATTTTTGCGCTAGTGATTTTGCTTTGGCTTTTGTCTTTTTACATTTTTGGAATTCAATTGATAGGTTTTAGTATCGACAGCGGGCTTCTTCTTTGAGGATGATACTCGTTTCGCGAATTTTGCGCGTTCTTCGTTTTAATTTGGTATTTTAAACCCTACATTGCTTGGGCTTGACTCTGGTGTGTGTTTCTTTCTTTGAAATAAACAGGGTCTTGAATTGGAGAAAGATTCACAGATTCGAAGATATCGCAGCATGAGCATCGAGAGCCCCGGCGAAGGGGACAGTTAGGGTTTTGAGTTTCAGTGACAGAGGTGGGATTTCCATGGGCGATGGAGGCGTCGCATGCATACCTTTGCAGCAACAACAGCAGCATATTATGGAGACGTTTCCAATTCCTTCAGAGAAAATGTTATGCGCAGGCAAGAATAATGGGTTCAATTCGAAGTCTTCAGTCAAATTCAGCGAGGCAGAACGGAAGCAGAAGATGAAGGCAAAGAAAGAAGAGGTCGTAGCGAAGGATGTAGAATTGGGAAGAACAGAATCAGGATCGGATAAGCCAGGGAAGAGCAGCAGAGAAGTTGGGCATGCTGAAAATGGTGTTGATAATGCACAGAAGGATGAAGTTGAAGAGGGTGAATTGGGAACCTTGAAGTGGTCGAGAGTAGAAGTAGAAAATGGGGAGTTTGTGCCTGAGAAGTCACGAAGAGGTGGAAATGAGAACAGTGAAAAATGGAGGAAATTGGATACTGACAAAGGAGAGCATGGACGGGGAAAGTGGCGAAGAGGGGATATGGAAAAAGGGGAGATAGTTTCAGAGAAGAGTAGGAAGAGTGAGGCTGAGAATAGATCGCGGAGGTTGGTAAAGGATGAGATTGAGAGAGGAGAGTTCATTCCTGATAGATGGGAAAAAGGTGATATTGGGAAGGATGACTTCCGTTATTCAAGAACACGCAGATACGAGTCTGACAAGGACAGAGGGTGGAAAAGTGTGCGTGAGCCGACATCACCCAGTCTTAAATACTCAACTGATGATGTTACTAAAAGGAAGGAGGTCAATCGAAGTGGGAATCAGCACAGCAAAACTACGTCGAGGTGGGAGAGTGGCCAAGACAGAGGTTCGAGGTATGGTTCCAAAATTCTGAACGACGAGGTTTCTCATCGGAATGACCTTAACGATGGTAAGAACTTTGGAAAAGATTATTCTTCTAGCAACCGTTTGAAACGCTATAGCCAGGAGTCAGATAATTTTGAGCGCAAACATTATGGTGATTATGGGGATTATGCAAAAATCAGGAGGCTCTCAGAAGATAGCAGTAGAGCTTCCCACTCTGATCATTATTCCATCCGCCCTCTGGAAAGGTCTTGTAAGAACTCTTCTTCTTCTTCTCGGGTATCTTCATCTGATAAGTTCTCTTCAAGGCATTATGAATCTTCTTCTACGTCTTCTCGGGAAGCTTATAACAGACATGGGCACAGTCCTTCGGGTCATTCTGATAGGTCACCTCGTGAGAAAGCCCGGTATCATGATCACAGGGACCGCAGTCCTGCTCATCGTGATAGATCACCATATATTGGTGAAAGATCACCATATGGTCGCGATAAATCACCGTATGATCGAAGTCGACACTTTGATCATCGCTATCGTAGTCCTCATGCAGAGCGGTCCCCACAAGATCGAGCTCGATGCCATAGTCGTAGAGATCGAACACCAAACTATTTGGACAGATCCCCTCTTGATCGGAGTAGGTCCAATAATTCTAGAGAAACAGGCCGAAGAAGCAAAGGAAGTGAAAAGCATAATTTGCACAATGGAAGTAAAACTAGGGAAGATAAAACTGCACCACGGGACTCTGATGGAAGAGAATCAATTGTGATAGCAAAAGAATCCTGTGACGAGATCAACGAGCAGAATACTAATGGATCTGTTGAGACTGTTGCTGATTCCAGGGCTTTTGAAGGGGAGAAGTCTCAAAGTCCAAACCAAACTTGTATACAACTGTCTCATGTGGATGGAGTTCCTGAAGAGCTGCCTTCTATGGAGGAGGATATGGATATTTGTGACACCCCGCCACATGCTCCCTTGGTGACTGATACATCCACGGGTAAATGGTTTTATCTTGATTATTATGGTGTGGAATGTGGGCCTACTAGACTGTATGATCTGAAGGCACTTGTTGAAGAAGGTTCTTTAATGTCGGATCACTTTATCAAGCACTTGGATAGTGATAGATGGGTGACAGTCGAAAATGCTGTTTCTCCATTGGTCACCATAAATTTTCCATCCATTGTACCGGACTCTGTAACTCAGCTGGTGAGCCCTCCTGAAGCTCCAGGCAATGTATTGGCAGATGCCACAGATACTGGACAATCAAACATTCAAAGTGGTGATTCTGAACATACTCAAATTATAAGTGGTGGACCAATTTTATGTTCTGATGAAGGTACGGATACTTTTGAGCCATCAGGAGATCTTCACATTGATGAAAGGATCGGTGCTTTGTTAGACGATATTACGGTTATTCCTGGCAGAGAACTTGAGACCATTGCAGGTACTTGTTCTAACTTTTTTCACTCTTTCTTAAATTTTGTTGGCAAATTCCTGTTTGCCTTAATCATGGAGATTTCTTGACTTTCCCCATCTATATGTGTGAATATCGTTTTCTTGCAGGAGTTTTGCAGATGACATTTGATGGTGAACAATGGGAAAGATTGGCCATGTCCGAAGGTATAAGTTAATTCTTCTTAATTTGTCATTTTTATTTCTTGGGATATTAAAATAAAATAATTGTGTGGGGAACATAAGACATCCTCCAAAATCGTAACCCAAAAGCCAAAAGCTAGATGCCAAACACCAAGCAAGATAGCAAATATACTCAGCAATTGTCATTAGTAAAAAAGAAGTGTCATAAAGCACCAAAAAAGACCTGCATTAATTAAAAAAAGGAAATAATTATGACATTTTGGAAAAAGAACTCTCTGGACGCTAGGTAACATGCCATGCCCACGTCCAGAATATCTGGCTTCTCTAATCAGATTTTCAAGCATGTAACCAACATTGGGGACAATAAGTTCTGCCCTATGACCTTTACCTACCAAAGAGCATTCTAGCATCAATTACATAAGAAAATCCTCGAAAGTTGAGTTTTATGCAACCTGATATTAAACATTTCAAATAAGGACCACGAAATTGTGCTAGCAAATCGACAATTGATAAATGTGTCCTCAGGGTTTTCTACTGCATTCTTGCACATTTTGGACACGCCATGCCCATGTCCATCTGGCTTCTCTAATCAAATTTCCTAGCATGTGTAACCAACATTGAGAAAATAACTTCTGCTCCTTGACCTTTTCCCACAAAAGAGCATTCTATCATCAACTTCATATGAAAATCCTCGAAAGTCAAGTTTTACACAACCTGATGTTAAAAATCTCAAATAAGGACCACACGAATCACACATCATAAACAATTGAGGTGACAGTGTATTTATTTAAATATTAAATAAATAAAGTTAATTTGCCAGTTTAATACTTGGACTAACTTTTGATCTTCCCAGGTTTCTCTAGAAATGAAGATCCTGTTGGTGAACAGCTTGATCAAAGAACTGATGATGTTTTGGAACTGACTGACTTTGCAACAACAGTGGATACTGGCTCCAAAACATATGTATCATCTGACAAGGACTTTGGTATTGATGATGGTGACTTGACTTCTGGACCATGGTCTTGCAAGGGTGGTGATTGGAGGAGAAATGATGAATCTGCCCAAGAAAGAAATGCTCGAAAGAAGCTTGTTCTGAATGATGGTTTTCCACTGTGTCAAATGTCCAAATCAGGTTATGAGGATCCTCGATGGCATCAGAAAGATGAATTGTATTATCCTTCTCAAAGTAGACGACTTGATCTGCCTCCTTGGGCATTTACCTGTCTTGATGATAGGAGTGAATGTGGTTCCACTACCAGATCAGTTCAAAATAAGCCAACATTAACAGTAAGGGGAACTAAAGGAACTATGCTACCTGTTATCAGGATTAATGCTTGTGTGGTGAAGGATCATGGTTCATTTGTCTCTGAGCCTCGCATGAAGGTCAGGGGTAAGGGGCATTCAAGGTCTTCTCGGCTATTCTCTGCAAATAGTGATGGGAAGCGATCATCGGCTGATGGTGATTCTCTGTTGAAGATTGCTAGAGATGTAGGCTCAGAGAGTTCTATGAAAACTACTGCTTTGATTAGCATCCCTAAAGATCGTCTTTGCTCATATGATGACTTGCAATTGCATTTGGGTGATTGGTATTACCTTGATGGTGCTGGGCATGAATGTGGGCCTTCATCATTTCCAGAGCTACAGTTATTAGTAGATCAGGGTGTCATTCAAAAGCATAGTAGTGTTTTCAGGAAATTTGATAGGGTATGGGTTCCAGTTACATCTTTTACAGAACGTTCTGAATCGATAAGAAAGATTCAGAGGGAGAAAACTCCATTATTAGGTGAAACAACAAAAAATCCAGTTTCAGTATCTGGGACCACTTCCCTTGGTGGACTCATCACAAATTCAGGTGTGTTTCATGAACTGCATCCTCAGTTTGTTGGATACACACGGGGAAAGTTACATGAATTAGTTATGAGATCTTACAAGAGCCGGGAGTTTGCTGCAGCCATAAATGATGTCTTAGATCCATGGATCAATGCAAAACAACCTAAGAAGGAAATGGAGAAGGCCATGCACTGGAAATCAGGTATTGATGAAATCATTTTTGAGTTTGAATGTGTTTGTTTTCTTTTCATTTTAGGATGCTGTAGATCTTTCTATGCTCCTCCTTTACGAGCATTTGCTCAATGAAAGGGGTAGGGTTATCAATAATTGATTAGTTTTATTAAGTTGCATTTAGTTGTTATGGTAATTGGCTTTTATTCGTTATCAGTGCTTTCCTCAATTATTTAATCTATTCTGGTCATTTTTCTGATTTCACATTGGGGGTTGGCTGAATTTTTGTGAACTATAGATGGCAATGCACGTGCTGCTAAAAGAGCCAGGGTGCTGGTTGACGAAAGTGAAGATGATTATGAAGTGGATGAAGATTTCCTTCATCAACATCAAAAGGATGAAATTACATTTGAGGATTTGTGTGGTAATGCTATTTTCCATGGAGAAGGGAGTACAAGTTTGGAGGTGGAATCCTGGGGTTTCCTTGATGGTCATATTATGGCACGAATTTTTCATTTTCTGCAGTCTGACTTAAAATCCCTATCTTTCGCATCTGTAACTTGTAAGCACTGGAGAGCTGCCGTTAGGTTTTATAAAGATATCTCTAGACAGGTTGATTTATCATCTTTGGGTCCAAACTGTACAAATTCCACCTTCATGAATATCATGGTAAGAATTATTATTTATAAGGCTTGTGTCGTATGGGATCATCTATTTACACTCAGTTTAACCTTACTGTATGTCTGTGATTGCAGAGGGCTTATGATAAAGAAAAGGTCAATTTTATAATTCTAGTTGGCTGCACCAATATTACCGCAGTTGCACTTGAAGAGATTCTTGGCATGTTCCCTCAGTTGGCCTCTATAGATGTTCGAGGTTGCAGTCAGTTCAATGATTTGTCCTCTAAGTACCCAAATTTAAATTGGGTGAAAAGAAGTTTAAATGGCACAAAAAACAACGACGAAACACACTCTAAAATGAGGAGCCTTAAGCATATAACTGAAAAATCTTCTTCTCTTTCCAAAATTAAGGGCCTCAGTTCTAAAGTGGATGATTTTGGTGAGCTGAAGGAGTATTTTGAGAGTGTGGATAAGAGAGAGTCAGCAAATCAGTTATTCCGCAGAAGCTTATACAAGCGGTCAAAAGTATTTGATGCTAGAAGGTCCTCATCAATTGTTTCTAGAGATGCCCGCATGAGACAATGGTCCATTAAGAAATCAGAAGTTGGATATCAGAGGATGGTGGAATTTCTTGCTTCCAGTCTGAAGGAGATCATGAAGGACAATTCATTTGAATTCTTTGTGCCCAAGGTACCCTATACACATTTAACTCATTTTAGTCTACCAGAGCTGCTCTTTGTTCTGGAATTTCTCACTGTTTCTGATGTCTATATCTTGAGCAGGTTGCTGAAATTCAGGATAGAATTAGAAACGGTTATTACATTAAGCGGGGGCTTGGTTCTGTCAAGGAAGACATCAGTCGAATGTGTAGGGATGCGATAAAGTATGTTTTATTTGGATACCTTTAGACCTTTTCTGATTTTAGGACAGGTTAACATAGCACTGGACTAATTTGAGTCTCTTGTGTAATAATTGCAAATCCCTCTCGAAAGGTTAACATGGATTATGAGGAAATATAATACGTGTTTTGTACAACCATAAACCAATGAACTGGTCAATTGAGGTCCATTTTGGTGTGTTTTCATAACAAGATATATTTGAACTGGGAAATTAACAAGATAATGTTTTTTTTAGCAAAAATTCAATTATTTACCTTTTTTAGGTTTTAAGAATACTGCTTTTTGATTGCTTCTATTTCTAAAAGCAGAAATGGGTCTTAAATTTCACTTCTAAACACGCTATAAAATTATTGTTTTGTTCTTAGCTGTATAAATGTTATGTATTCTGATTTTTGCGCAGGCTGGTTTGTCTGTGGACGAAGTTTTCTGAATCCAGAAAATATTATTTTTCACAAACTATTTAATTTCTATATGTTTGCTATTCCTTTTTCCTTCCAAATATTTTTTCATTTTAATACGTTTTTGTTTTCTATTAAATAATCTCATTATTCTTTCTTTTTCTGGAGCTTTTAGTTGGTCACACTCAATGCTTGAAGTCTTGAATATGCATTTTCTGTCATAAAATTTCTAATGTTATGCTGTTACAGAGCAAAGAGCCGGGGTGATGGAGATATGAATCACATCATTACACTATTCATTCAACTTGCCACCCGTTTGGAGAAGAAATCGAAGGCACATCTGGAGAAGGATGATGTGAACTCTTGGGAAGATGATTCATCTTCAAGACTTGGTTCTTCTGCTGCTTCAAAGTACAAAAGGCGGCTTGGTAAAGTATCTACTGAAAGGAAATACACAAATAGGAGCAATGGCTCCATCTTTGGAAATGGTGGTTTAGATCATGGAGAATATGCATCTGATCGGGAAATCAGGAGGCGCTTATCCAGATTGAATAAAAAGTCAATTGGATCCGAGAGTGAAACATCTGATGATTTTGATAGGTCTTCCGGAGATGGCAAGAGTGACAGTGAGAACAGTGTCTCAGATACAGAAAGTGATTTGGAGTTTTCATCAGGTCGACTTGGGGAATCAAGAGGAGAAAAATGCTTTATTCTTGAAGAGGCATTTGATTCTACTATGGATGAACGTGAATGGGGTGCCCGCATGACAAAAGCAAGCCTTGTTCCTCCTGTCACAAGGAAGTACGAGTTGATTGACGAATATGTTGTCATAGCAGATGAGGAGGAAGTTCGACGCAAGATGAGGGTATCTTTACCAGATGACTATGTTGAGAAATTAAATGCTCAGAAGAATGGTGCTGAGGAGTTAGACATGGAACTTCCTGAAGTCAAGGATTACAAGCCTCGAAAGAAAATTGGAGATGAGGTCATAGAGCAGGAAGTTTATGGAATTGACCCTTATACTCACAATCTTTTGCTTGACTCAGTGCCTGAAGAATTGGATTGGTCTCTAATGGACAAACATTTGTTTATTGAAGATGTGCTGCTTCGCACATTGAATAAGCAGGCCATACATTTCACTGGCACTGGAAACACTCCTATGATGTATTCTTTACAGCCCGTTATTGAAGAAATTGAGAAGGTGGCTGCAGAAGAATGTGATATCCGAACAATGAGGCTGTGCCAAGGTATCTTGAAGGCCATACATAGTCGACCTGAAGACAAATATGTTGCTTATAGGAAGGTATGCAGGCACCATCTTATCGACTTACCCTTTTTGAATTTTTATCCATCTTCCATTACTTGTTTGCAATTTTTCTGATGTGACTTTTTGTTCTCTGTTTGTCTACTGATTGTGTAATTAGGGGCTGGGTGTTGTATGCAACAAACAAGAAGGTTTTACAGAAGATGATTTCGTTGTTGAATTTTTGGGAGAGGTATGGCTGCAGTTCTCCTTGGGATTTTCGGTTGAAAACTTTTGATGATAAAACTAATGAATCAATATGGTCGGTAGATTCATATCAGTTCCATATATCCACTAAAATATTGTTGGGATTTTATTGTGTTTAGGATAATGTTAAGAGACATTGCATTTCTTCCCCTTTCGGACAATGGATTTTGCTGGATAATATCGTATTAAAACTGAATATACTTAATCATCTCATTCTATTATTTTTATATATAGACTGGGTTGCATTCAAGTAAGTTTCCAGATAGTAATCCTGTGTCCTTAGCTTTATTTTCACACACATTTTGATTTTCTGCATTTGGGAGTAGTTTTCTCAATTTTGTTTTCTTGGTTGGTTCTTTGGAATTATATGTGCTTGTACGTGCATGTTTATCATCTCTCTCTTTTTTAGGTTTATCCTGTTTGGAAATGGTACGAGAAGCAGGATGGAATTAGGTCGTTACAGAAAAATGACAAGGACCCAGCTCCTGAATTTTATAATATCTATTTAGAAAGACCAAAGGTGCTCTTACTTATCTGAGTTGTAAATTGTAATCGTATTTTATATGCATGTTTCTGTACATTTAATTTCTGATTCTCTAATCTTTATACCACATGCTTCGTTGAGTATGTTTATTCAATCTCCTCTCTCTGGCAGGGTGATGGGGATGGCTATGATTTAGTGGTAGTTGATGCCATGCACAAAGCAAACTATGCCAGCCGCATTTGCCATTCTTGCCGACCTAATTGTGAAGCAAAGTAAGTTCTATTAAAAGCCTAGTTTTTATTCTCATTATCCGTTCATGGTTTAGAAGGTTATTCTACAAAGGATGTTTTCAGCACTAAAAGTATACAAACTTTGTTATTATCATCTTTTTGTGTTTAAACTTCTGACCATTTTCATCATTATTCTCTCTCTTTCATTACCTCCAACTGAGATTATTTTACAATTCTAGTGGATTTCCTCTTCAGGGGTTCTTCCATTTGTATAGATAATGTATATTTCATTATCTAGTAAAGTTTGTTCATTAAAAAAAAATCATGACCATTACCTGAAATTGAGAGAGCTGAAAATGACTTGCAAGTTGGTTAAGCCTCTAAACTGAACTAGAACGCATTGATAGTTCCAAGGAAAGCTCTCAGGTATGGAGTAGTGACAACAAAAGGAGATAAATTTTCAGAACATTGACTAGGGAAAAATCTAAATTATAGAAGACTTGGAATGAGATAAAGTTAGGGGAATTAGGTGTAAAATTCTAGTCCAGACCCTCAATTCTCGTAAATCTTCTTTTACTAAAGAGTGCTACTGGTAACCTTAACGTTTAATTAGTGTATTTGCCACCTCAACTTCATTCTACTTTCAGAGAATTCTTCAAGTAATAATTGATAACAAAAATATGCAAGTATATAATATGTTCAATTGTTATTAATATTAACCATTTGAGCATGCTTACACCTATTATCTATTAATTTTTATAAGGTTGAAGGTTTGATCCTGTACCCTGTATTTGTGAACTAAAAAAAAGACTGTTATTATTATTATTATTCAATATGTCTTTTGATCCTGTATTTGTGTACTCTGCACACACACGCACACAAAAGAAAAGGAGATACAACTTATGTTTTCTGATTAATAAGTTCGATGAACCTTTCCCAATAATCATCTGCATTTGCTTCCTGCCATAGTTGTCTATTTTTTTCTTTGTGATAGTTGCTATAATATCCCCCATATTTCTTTTAAACGCAGAGTTACTGCTGTAGATGGTCATTATCAGATTGGAATTTATACCTTACGCAAAATACAGTATGGTGAGGAGATCACATTCGATTATAATTCTGTTACGGAGGTATGTCTTTTTGCAATGCTTTTTTGCTAGAGGTCTCTGGGGTTGTTTGTATCCTCTAATATTACTTTTCACTCCACCAGAGTAAGGAAGAATACGAAGCATCAGTCTGTTTATGTGGAAGCCATGTTTGCCGAGGTAGCTACTTGAATTTGACCGGTGATGGAGCCTTTCTTAAGGTAATATCTGGAGGGATAACTTTTCTAGAAAAAGACATGGTGCATCTCCTTGGTTTCAGTTTATGTTTGTTTTCATGTGCTAAGAGATCTGTGATTTTTATGATTTCACAATTTATGGATAATATTGGTTGTGGTTGTTTAGTCTACTTGTTCTTCCCTGCGTTGATCTTTTGTGTGGCCTTAGTTCTAGTTAACCAGGACAAGTTGTCTTTCCACCAGGTACTGGAGGAGTGGCATGGCCTTCTGGATTGTCATCAACTGATGCTAGAAGCCTGTGAATTAAATTCGGTGTCAGAAGAAGATTATCTTGACTTGGGAAGGGCTGGATTAGGCAGTTGTTTACTCGGGGGTTTGCCTGATTGGTTGGTGGCTTATTCAGCTCGTGTGGTAAGTGCCTTTCCTAGGTGCCTTTGTGCTTTATGTGTATACTTGTATTTATATTTTCTCAAATTCTTGGAGTTTGGTTCCAGGTGAGGTTCATTAATTTTGAAAGGACAAAGCTTCCTGAGGAGATTCTGACACACAATTTGGAAGAGAAAAGGAAATACTTTTCAGATATCTGTCTTGATGTTGAGAAAAGTGACGCTGAAGTTCAGGTAATATAAATGTTGAGTGCGAATGCTTTTTGTTGAAATGCGTCAGCTTTTTTTTTCCTATATATTCATTTCTTTTACGCCCTTGACAGGCTGAGGGTGTTTACAACCAAAGGCTACAGAATTTGGCTGTTACTCTCGACAAGGTGAATTCCTTCTCTTGCCTTAACTTCTCATGTTGTTGTATCCTATTTATCAAGTAGATGTTATTAGGTTGGTTCAGAGATCAGGATGGATGTTAATTTCTATTCCACATTTTCTTCTTGTTTGTCAAGAGGATGGGTTTTAAGTTTGGCTTTGCGTGCGTGAGTGATTTTTTGGTATAAGATAAGGTTTATGTGATTGCCTGGGAGGAAAGCAGGGTTCTAGAGTAGAGGATAGTCTTTTTCTTTCCAACAACGGAGTAATCTTTTCCTTACCATCTATCATTATATTTATCCGTCTTTAAGTAATCTTTTAAATTCTGCCTGAAGGTGAGATATGTGATGAGATGCATTTTTGGCGACCCAAAGAACGCTCCACCTCCATTTAGGAAGCTTAGTCCCGAAGAAGCTGTATCTTATCTATGGAAAGGAGAGGGATCACTTGTTGAGGAGCTGCTTCAGAGCATGGCTCCACATGTTGAAGAAGACTTGATAAGTGATCTCAAGTTCAAGATTCGTGCCCATGATCCATTTGGCTCTGATGACATTCAAAAGGAACTTCAACAATCTCTATTGTGGTGAGTATTCATTTGGCTCGTATGCCCATGCTTTAAAATCCAAGAAAATCATATTTTATTTGAATTCATTTCATTTTTCTGTGTAGGTTGAGAGATGAAGTTCGTAACATTCCTTGTACATACAAGTCCCGTAATGATGCTGCTGCAGATTTGATTCATATTTATGCTTTTACTAAGAATTTTTTTAGAATACAGGTAATGACTTACATAATTTCACGGCTTTCCATTTCATTTACCCTTGTTTGAGCACGACATTAAGGCAATGTTTGCTTTTACTTGCAGGAATACAAAGCTGTAACTTCCCCACCAGTTTACATTAGTTCACTTGACTTGGGTCCCAAGTATTTGGATAAATTAGGGACCGGTTTTCAAGAGTACTGCAAGACCTATGGTCAGAATTATTGCTTAGGGCAGCTAATTTTTTGGCACAACCAGCAAAATATCGATCCAGATTGTAGCCTGGCTAGGGCCAGCAGGGGTTGCTTGTCTTTGCCAGAGATAAGCTCCTTCTATGCCAAAGTTCAGAAGCCTTCTCGGCAGCGTGTTTATGGTCCAAAGACTGTCAAATTTATGCTGTCAAGGATGGTGAGTCTTTCTCCATTTTCAAATTAATGCAAGTGTTTTTTCGGGTCATTATCCACTCTTTTATACTCCATAAGGATAAAGACTTGTTTTGTTTTACACTACTTTGGATGCCCATGTTTTGCTAACGTTTCCATTTCTCGTACTCTTATGGTTTCTTCAGGAGAAGCAACCGCAGAGACCGTGGCCGAAGGATCGGATATGGTCATTCAAGAACTCCCCGAAAATCATTGGCAGTCCAATGCTGGATGCGGTGTTGAATAACTCACCCCTAGAGAAGGATTTGGTGCATTGGCTAAAGCACAGAACTCCCATATTTCAGGCCATGTGGGATCGGTAAACTTTTTTGTTTTGTAGGAGTAGGTAGGATCATTAGCCAAGCCTGTGTATATTGTTTTGGAATGATTTCTCAATTTTTAGTTCACCGCTGCCCTAAATAGGTTTTGGGGGGGTTGGGTTGGCCATCATTCCAGAGCATCATTACTAGCGTAGCTTTCTTCCCATTCTTGTGTACAGTTTTTTCTTTTTTTCTCTCTTACTCCTTCACATCTTCTTTTGTTATTTTGTAATTCATATTTGGTCAGTAAATCATTATTATTCCCTCTAATTGGAGAAATGAAAGTGGTAGAAGAAATAGTTTAAAGGTTTAGCCATATTCTCTTGTATTCCTAGTGTAGAAATAACAACTCCCCAATATTTCTTTAACCCCCACCCCCTATTCAGTGGTGGCATTATGCTCTTTCATGGTGTTGAAAAAAGGATTGGATGATGAAGTTATCCATTTTCCATTGTTGTTTTTAGAGCAATAACAGTATGTTCTCTTCTTTGAAAACTCTGCTCTGTCCCGTACTGATTGAGCCCCTCACAATCAAGCTGTTTCTTGATTGCCATAGAGGTATTTTTCTTAGTTCAATAATATGTGTGTGGGGATTCAAACTTACGACAGTTTGAGATATGTGATTGTCATTTATCATACATATATTATTTCGTAGTTTTGTAATATATAGATTCTATGTACATATTGATATCATAAAACTTGAAAAACTTTTTTTTTTTTTTTTCCGGTAAATGTAAAACTTGAAAAACTTATATAAGAGAGATAGAGACAAGGATTTGATTCATCAAAGACATGGACATTATTAAAGGTGAGTTTGTTTGACTTTTGAAATTGAAAAATGCAATTTTATTTTTAGTTAGTTAAAAGTATTTTATTTTACTTTTATAAAATTAATTTAAAGTATTTTTAAAATACTACATTCAAAAGTTCCTTTTATCTTAAACTTCATGGTTGAATTACAAACAAGAAATTTAAATAACTTTTTCTTTTATATATAATATCATTGGGTTTAGAGGTATAAAATTTGAATGTTATAGTTTAGAATTATTAAATATTGAACTTAATTTTCAAAACAAAAAATGTCGCGAGTACATTTGGCTTTGCCCCCACCACCCATTACGTTACGCGTGGCACGTGCAGATCCCTTCCCAACATCTCCCCATTAGGCATCAGAATTTGTCTGCTTTCGAAATTACGGCATCACCCTTACACAATCGTCCACCCAAACTCTCCTTCCCAGGCTGAACCCGTCATTTCGAAGCAAAATTTCGGACTCGACCTGCATTTGTGCAGCACAACGATATTGTACTTGAAAGATTCCGCCACGTGCCAGGCACACGCCCTCACCAAAAATTTAATCAAATAAAATTTAGTCCAAATGATGCGTGATCTTTTAAGTCTTTTTTTTCCTTTCAATTTAGTCCAATACCTTTTAAAATTTTTAATAATAATTTGATCTTAAATGTATTTAAAAGTTTCAATTATATCTATACATAAAAACATATAAAGTTAGTATATTATTAAATTATTAACATATTTAGATATATATATGCATGCTATTTGGGGAAAATGAATTTGATTAATGAGTCTTAATTTATCAATGAGCTAGTTGGTTTTTTTTTAGTTCAATCTATTGTAGAGATGAACTAATTAAATTTCATGTGTCAAGTAACATTATTACACTAACATTTACATGACTACATAAATTAATAAAATATTAATTTCATGATATGTCAAGTTCTTTTAACTAATTTTGACAACAATTTTTTTAAATTTGCTTCATTGAAAATTTTGAATACATTAAATATAATATAGAAAATTTTAAAAAATTAAGGGTGAATTTGAGAAATGATCAAAAGAATGAGTCTATATTTTATATTTAGCACTAAAATTTAAAACAAAAAAGAAGTTAGTTATTCTCCCGGTCCGATTATTTGAAACGGCGGAAGATAAAGACAAATCGTCGACAAAAAAGCGTACCGGAAGAAGCTGTACAGCCCCCTCTTCGCCACCTACACCTGTCGGTTACCTGCGCTTTGTACGGCCCCAATCATCATCATCATCGCCTCTGTTCCCTTTGTCTTCTTCCTCACCATTACGAAAAACCATTACGTTAATATTGCTGAGTCTATATATACACATTACACACACACACACACACAAACACAAACACAAACACAATCTCCCTCGTTCTCTGGTTTTAGGATTCGTAATGGAGAGTTCTGCCGGAGACGATGCTTCCGCCTATGTTTGGGATGACGCCTGCTTCAACGCCATGTTTTCCGGCGTTAGTCTCCAGTCCTTTCTCGCCGGCAACCAGACCCATCCATTGTTGCCGTCTCTGTTCGGAGGTTGCTACGTTTCCGATTCTCTTTCTTTCCCCGACCCTATGGCGTCCTTGTATACTCAGGCGACCCCCAACTTCGTCGCTGAAAGCACGGCCTCTTCCGACGCCTTCTTCTTCAAGTTGCCTAAAACAGAGCCGATGGATGTCTATTCGACGTCGTTTCCTCACTTGCCGGATCTGCGTTCGTTGGAGCAATCTTCGTCGTTTAACAAGCGTGCTCGACTCGATTCTGTGTTGAATCCGTTGCCGACATTGGAGCCGACAATGGTGCGAGGCTGTGAGAGTTTCCAGAACTTTCTTGTGCCTTACCACCAGTACAAAGCCTCGCCGGATTTAATCACTTCCGCTGCTGCTGTGTCTCCCACCGTTCAAATCCCTCGCAGCGCTTTGGCTCGACAGCGGCGCCAGAAGCTGAGCGACAAGACGCGTTGCTTGCAGAAGCTACTGCCGTGGGACAAAAAGATGGATATCGCTACAATGCTTGAAGAAGCCTATAAATACGTCAAGTTCCTTCAGGCGCAACTCCTGGCCCTTCAATCCATGCCGTGTGAATCGGCCATTTCTACCGGTTCGAATCATTACAACTCGGTGTCCAACAGCGGTGTGCTTGGTGGATTGGAGAGGTTGAACAGAAATCAACTGTTGCAAGTTTTGGTTAACTCGCCAGTGGCTCAGACGATGCTTTGTTCGCAGAGTTGTTGTGTTTTCTCGGCGGAGCAGTTAGGGTTTATCCAGAAGATGGCGGAGAAAAGGATTCTGCTGCAGCAAATGTCTTCGTTCCGTCCTAAACCCTAGTTGCCGATCAAGTTCCGCGGTTGGTGGTTCAGGCCGATTGAGCAGTAAGCCGGCGCGTCCTCCACACTAGCCGTCGGGTACTTCGATTTTATCTCTCTTTATGTGTTTACTTTTTAGGTCATTACAAAGTATGAAAAGAATATCCTCTTCCCCTTGTTTTTTTTGCTTTTTGGGGAACGGTTTTTGTAGTCACATATTAGAATTTTGGAAAATACCTTTAGCTGAAAGTACAA
>JAOANK020000003.1:1658637-1668972 GCA_026257165.2 Telfairia occidentalis
AACAATTGTCCCTAAATATTGGACCTTGATATGTCGGTTGACCCTAAATCTCGGTTGCCTTGACATGTCGGTTGGCCCTAAATCTCGGTTGCCTCGATATGTTGGTTGTTTCTAAATATTGGCTCCCTTATTGTGTCGGTTGTCCTTTAATATAGCGATTGTCTCAATATGTGTCCGTTTTCCCTAAATATTGGTTACTTTGAATTAAAGAATCAATAGTTGTTTTGACATATCGATTGTCCCTAAGTATTACTTTGAAATATGAGACCAATTGTTGCCTCGATATGATGATCATCCTTAAATATTGGTCAGTTCATGGTCTCTAAATATTGGTTGCCTTGGTATGTCGGTTGTTCCTAAATCTTAGTTGCCTCGATATGTTGGCTGTACCTAAATCTTGGTTACCTTGGAATAAAGGACTAATGATTGTCTCGATAGATATGTTGGTTGTCCCTTAATATTGGTTGTCTCATTCTGTCGCTTGTTCTTGAACATTGTTTGCTTTTAAATATGAGATTAATTGTTGCCTTGATATGATGATTGTCCCTAAATATTGGTCAATTCATTATAACAATGGTCCCTAAATATTGGTTGCCTCGATATGTCAATTGTTCCTAAATCTTAGTTGCCACAATATGTTGGTTGTTCCTAAATCTTAGTTGCCACGATATGTTGGTTGTTCCTAAATCTTAGTTGCCACGATATGTTGGTTGTCCCTAAATCTTGGTTGCTTTAAAATGTTGAATGTCTTTAAATATTAGTTGTCTCTATATAACGAGTATTCATAAATATTAGTTGTCTTGAAACAAAGTACCAATGATTTCTTTGTTATGTCAGTTGTTTCTAAATATTGGTTTCTTTGAAATAAGGTACCAATGATTGGCTCGATATGTTGGTCGTCTGTAAAAATTAACCTTATTATATCGGTTGTTTTTAAATATTGGTACCTTTGAAATACAAGATTAATTGTTGCCTTGATATGTCGATTTGCCCCTAAATCTTAGTTGCCTCTTGTCCCTAAATATTTGTTGCCTCGATAATATTTATTGTCTTGAAATAAAAGACCTTGGTTGGCTCGATATATTGGGTGTCACTAAATATTGGTTGGCTTTTTATGTCCATTGTCTCTTAATAGTGGTTCTCAATATGTTGGTTTTCCCCACAAATATTTTTGCAAAACAAGAAACAACTTTTCATCGAAGAAATGAAAAGATACAAAAGTTCATAGAGATACAAACTCTAAAAGGAGTGTTATAACGAAGTAAAAGAAAATTAAAGAGGAAAATAGAAGCATTCTAATTACAACAAATATCAAAAGGAGAAAAATCCTCAAAGGATTTAGAAAGAGAACAAAAGGTAACCTTATTACATAGGTCGCCCTTTATTGGTATACATTAAATGCAGATCAATGGTTGTCTTGATATGTCAATGTCTACATAGCTTGGTTCCCTCGATATGGTGGTTGTCCCTAAATATTGTTGCTTCATTTGATTGGTTGTCCTTAAATATTGATTGCTTCAATAGGGCGATTTGTCTCGATATGTTGGTTGTTCTTAAATGTTAGTTCCCTCGATATGTTTGTTTTCCTAAAATATTGGTTGATTATCTTTAAATAATTGTTGCCTCCATCGGATGGTTGTCTTGGTATATGACAGTTATCTTAAAATATAAGTTGCCTCATAGAGCAGTGACGCCTGCCATGAAATATTTGTTGCCTTGAATAAAGGAATAATTGTTGTCTCAATATGTAAATTGCCTCATAATAAACAATATCTCATAGTTGTCCTAAAATATCGTGTAGCCTCGAAATGATGGTAATCTTGTAATATTTTGTTGCCTCAAAATAAAGGGCCAATGATTGCTTTGATATGGTAAATGTCTTGAAATATTGGTTTATTATCTTGAAAGAATTGTTCTCTCGATAGAATGGTTGTCTTAAAATATTAGTTGTCTCAATATATGACAATTGTTTTAAAATATTAGCTGCTTCATAGAAAAGTGACACTTCACTTGAGATTATGGTTGTTCCGATATAAAGGTTGCCTCGAATGAAGGACCAATAATTAACTCGATAGTTGTCCTAAAATATTGGTTGTCTTGAAATGATGGTAATATGAAACATATATGACCTTGAAAGGATGGTTGAAATATTGGATGCCTTGAAATAAATGACCAATGATTGCCTCGATATGTCGGTTGTCTTGAAATATTGGTTCATTATCTCATAATAGTTGTTGCCTCGATAAGATTATTGTGTTCAAATTTTGGTTCCTTAGATATATGACAGTTCTCTTAAAATATTAATTGCCTTAGAGTATAGGGACGGTCGCCTTGAAATATTTTTTCTGCCTCAGAATGATTTCTTGATATGTTGGTTGTCTAAAAAATTGGTTGCCTAAAAAGAAAAAAGTTGTCTTGGAAGTTGTCCTAAATATTGGTTGCCATGAAATGATAGTAGTGTTGAAATACTTATTGCTTTAAAATGATCGATGTTTTGTAATGTTGGTCGCTTCGAAATAAGGATCAACGGTTGACTCGATGTGTTGGTTTTCCTAAAATATTGGTTCATTATCTTGATGTAATTGTTGCCTTATAATATAGGTAACATTGATATACGATAATTGTCTTAAATTACTAGTTGCCTTAAGGCACGACGTAACAATTGCATTGAAATATTTGTTGCCATTAATGATCGTTGTTTCGATATAATAGTTGCCTCAAATAAAAGACCTATAGTTGTCTTGATATGTTAGATTTCTCGTAATAAATGTTGTCGCGACAGTTGTCCTAAAATATTGGTAGTGTTGAAATATTTGTTGTTTTAAAATGATAGCTGTTTTGAAATATTGGTTGCCTCGAAATAAATAACCAATAGTTTCTTCGAAATGTTGGTAATTCTGAAATATCAATTGCCTCGAAGTCATTGTCGCCTCAAAATGATGGTTATTTCAAAATAATTGTTGCCTTGATATTGACGATTGTGTTAAAATATTGGGGCACCAATGTATGACGGTTGTCTTACAATATTAGTCGTCTTAAATTGTAGTGACAGTTGTTTTGAAATATTTGTTGTCTCGAATTGACAGTTGTTTCAATGTAATGGTTGCCTCAAATAAAGGAATAATAGTTGTCTGACAAATTGTCTGCCTCAAAATGAATGTTGTCTCAACAGTTGTCCAAAAATATTGGTTGTTTGGAAACATTTGTTGTTTTGAAATGATGGTTCTCCCAAAATATTGATTGCTTTGAAATAAAGGACCAACGGTTTCCTCTATATGTCTTAAAATATTGGTTGCTTCAAAATCATTCTTGCCTTAGAATGATGGTTATTTCGAAATAATTCTTGCCTCGATAAGATGAATTTCCTAAAATATTGGTTGCTTCGATATGATAGTTATCTCAAAATATTGGTTGCTTTGATGACAATTGTCTTAAAATAGTTGGAGTTGTCTCAATCTAACGATTGTTTTGAAATAATTATGTATCAAAATATTGGTCGCTTTCGAACAATGGTTGACTAGAAATATTGGTTACCTTGAAATTATGATTGTCTCTGAATATTGTTGTCCGAATATAATAGTTTCTTTGAAACATTGGTTTGCTCGTATAATGGTTATCAAATTATCGTGAGCCTTTGAAATAATGGGGCCCTCGATTTAACGATGGCCTCAAAATCAGTTCTATCGAAAAATTAGTTTTCTTGATATAATAATTGCAATGAAATATTGGTTGCCTAGGCCCTAGGTACAACAATTTCTTTGAATTATTTGTTATCTCAAAACTATGGTTTCCTCAAAATATTTCCTCAAGTTACTAATTGCTTCAAAATATTTGTTGCCACTATAATAATGCATAATGGTATATGTAATATTTGTTGCTTTAATATAGTAGTTGCTTTAAATAATTGGTTATCTTGCACAACAAGTGCCTCGAAATGTTGGTATCGTCTCTATAACGTTTCTCTCAACGACGTAATGATATCACAACTGTCACAGTTGATAGTTTAAAACATTTGTTGCCTCAAATGGTCGGGTGGAGGTTTGCGGGTAGGAATAAGATATTTATGTGAACATTGATCTTGCTTGGAAGGTGTTTGATAAAATGCTCGAAAGGCATTTAACTTCTTGGAACTCTATGATTTCCGAGTAGAAGCTTTAACGATTTTTATCGCCCTCCTCTTTGCTTGTGCTGATTTGACTACTGTTAAGCAGCTGAAAGAGATCCATTGTTATGCTGTGTGCAGTAATTTTTTTTTCCTTCTATTGAGTTACAGATGAACTCAAGTTGCAGTTGAATTAATATCAGGCTATCTATCAGGATCTGCTGACTACTTGCATCTGGTGGATCTTTTCAGCCGAGCAAGTCTACTAAATGACACATAGGAACGAACTGATCATGAATATTGAGGTTGAAGCACTCCTTTATGCTTTTAGGTTGCACTAGAATATTGAGCTGGTAGAAATTTTGACACATAATGTTTTAGAACACAAACGCAACAAGGGATTTGTCTTTCCAATACTATGAATCGGTCGATGGACCGATGTGGAGAGGGTGGGATCTACAATGAGGAAACATGGATTGAAAAAACCAGCATGCTACAACTTAATTGAGCTGGATAGTTACAAGTTTTACCCTTTATATGTTCTTTGTGTCCATATGTTCATTGCTGTAGACAAGTCACGTTATGTCTGATACCTACAAATTTTATCATTTTTATATGTTCATCATTGGAGAATATGCTTTGGGATTGCTTTTGCTCTTCTAAATACTCTTTTAGGGACCAAAATTATGGTAACTTAGAATCTAAGGTATGTGGATATTGCTCCACTAACAAAATTATCTTATCGATCGGAAAATGATCACGTCTGTTAAGCTGTTATTTCACTTAAATATATACAGTATTCTATTAAAAAAATCCACAAAAGGACCACCAATTGGCGTATCGGTTTCCTTATCCCAGGAGAATGGCTCTAATGGTTCGGTTGCTTCTAAAAGTTCTTCCATCGAAATTTTTTCTTTTGACTGCTTAAGTGGGACCACATAGCAGTTACAGTCCTTTGGGTTGGGGCAATAACCCTACAAAACACAAAAGACAAGCCAGTTGACTGCAAAGACTGTGGAGGAATTTGATTAATCCTTATCCAACTCTTGTTATTTTGGAATAATGTAATTCATTACCTGATCAGCATGCATCTTCATCACAAAGTTCTTGAATGTATTGAGATTTCTTTTCTGCAGGAGTTTGCTGGAAAGCCGAAGGTATGTTACTCCAAACATCTTAAGTTTTGGTTGACCCTCTTTGTTGACACCATTTGGTCTAGCATTCAAAAGAATTTGATTGTAAGCTGCATGGTCATACCTTGGTAGTGCATTCTCTCCTGCTACATCAATGCCTTCTCTCCAACCTCCACTCAAAACCTGTTGGTGAAAATTGTAATACAATTGAGTATCAATTTCTTCACTACATGAACAGAACATAATTACATTTTACCTGCTGAACTAGCTCCTCAGGTCCACTTTTGGCTTTTAAGCTATGCTCATAATTCCTCATCTCTAGACATGTAAAGTTCAAAATTGCATGGTGCCTTGATAGCATCCTTGCTATAGGTCGGTACCCATCTCTAGTTTTCAAGTTATAATATCCTGATGTAAGCTCTGCTGCATGGTTTTCTGTTTGATACCACCAGTGAATCCCAGCTACCTGTTTTTATGAGGAAGTGCAATGTCTTTCACTGACATGACTTCAGAAGAAAGACAATAACTTATGCTTTTAGAAAAATATTTTGCTTTCAATACGAACTTTGGCTGCTAGTTTAACCTTACAACCAAGGAAAGCTTGGTTTGCTTTGTGAAGTATCTGATCGCCATGGGTCAATAACTTGTTGGAATACCATGTCAAGAAGAACTTTCCTTTATCGGATTGATAAGTCCCATTTGATCTGAAGAACTCTGTAGTTTCAGGCGTGTCATTGTAAGTTCCTGCATTATCTGGAAGTTCCCATTCAGGGTGTCCTGCAATTGCTGCAGCCTCTTTGAATTCCATTTTGAGATATTTGTCATAGCACTGCATTAAAAAGAATAAAAGGTTGAAACCAGAACAGGGAAGTGGTCTTAAAAAATTTCCATAATGAATCTTACTTGGAATTCTCCAATACCAGGAAACACCCATCCCTGATTTTCTACATATGAAGGATACCTCAACTCTCCTGCAGGCCCAAGTCCCACTTCAATGTCTATTAGAAGACCATCTTCTAAAAAGTCCAACATGTTCTCTCTGAAGCTCTTCATGAAATCCCTGTATACCTGTGTAATTCCATCATTTGAAGTTATTAAAAGGAATGAAATGAGATATAAATGATCAAAGGGTCCCCATTAAAGGGAAATATTTCATTAGTTCAGGATTCATTGATCTGATTTAATGTGACCAATTTGACTTTTTTTGGCTACTGATTTCTTTTTATGAACCCATTTATCAGTCAGGCAGTTGAAAGGAGCTGACCTCTACAGCAGTTCGTCCGTGAAAGAGCGGTTGGTTATCGACTCCGAGAGTGAGGTACTCCTTGTTCCTGTAACCTGACCGGTTTGTGTAAAAGATATCATGATTGGATTCTCCAATTTTGAGAATCCAACTGGGGAGTGGAATATTAACAGAATCTCCCACATTCCCTCCACATTGGTGGAAGGACATTATAGCTTGAAGTTTCAGGCCACATTGTTGAATTATCTTAAACAAGCTCCTATATGCAGTCCAATCATACTTCTTTGAGCCTTTGGATTCTACAATCCCCCACCAAACATCAATCATTACCCCGTCGACACCTACTACTCGTAGTTGCTCGAGTTGTTTCTTTATCCCATCTTTGTCTTCCAGTTCATTATTAGTTGTAACAACTCCCAACTGGTGTTATGAAAATAAGAAGAAAGGTAAACTGAACTCGTTTGACTCTGATGAATGTGAGTATACAGGATTCTGTATGCAACTTACTGGGAGCATCACATAAACAGGTACATAGTTTTGTAGCATGGAAGACTGCAAGTGAATAAAAGTGCATAAAACACTAATCTATGAGTCCCAAACTCATAAATATGAATGAAGCATTAAGTTGAGAAAGAAGATACAAATTACCTCTGATTCTATTGTAGTTGCCTTATGTGCCGAAGCTCGAAAATTGATCTTTGATGCAACAGAAGGGCATGGGAGAGGCCAGGTGAGTTTTTGCATCTTTACTTGCACTTTACATTTCACTTTATCTTGAACATATCCTCTGCAAGGTGCAATGCTCTCTATGACTACACTACGCATTTGGCACACAACACTTGTCATGGTTCTTTCTGAAGCTATTTCCTTGTAACTTTTTATGGTCTTGATGATTCATTTCTAAATTAGTGGATCACTAGAGAAGATAGGAAGTGAGCGAATATGAATTCACTGAGGAGTAAGGATAATGAATGAGCTAAAAGAAACACAATCCATACACTTCCTTCATGTCTAAAGTCCATGATTTGAGGCATTATTGGGTTGTCCTCTTGTTTCTGTGAATAGTGACAGCTTGGAAGAATTCAAAATTTGACAAGTCAAGATGGTTTAGGGGTCAAATTTATTTACTAACAGTCAAAATCTGTGTGGGCTTTAACCCCTATCTCAAAGAGGAATGACCTGGCAGACATGCTTGGTTGGCTCGACCAAACAGGTATATGTAATGTAATAACAAACAAAATCCCTTTTTCATTTTTAATCTCAAAAGTCTAAACCGAATTTTCTCGAAGTCCAATCCCACAGGCTTTTACCGTATATCATTAGTACCCCACTTCAATTCATGAGCCCCATGATGTTACTGACCGCCACTGCCAGCCAATCCCTTAAAAAAAGATGAGTTTTTTTGAGTCTACATAAAAATCATGCTTTTGGGGTTAATTCCATTAGTGTAAATGCAACTAATGGAACATTTGCCACCTTCCCATCAACCACTATCCGTCTCTTGATCGATGTACGAACAGTAAAAAAAGTAAGAATCTTACCTGTCATTCACTCAGCTAAAAAGCAAGTTAAAATGGGTAAAAGAATGGTGACGGTTTCATTGGTCTTCACGTGGATCCGATCCCATTCAAGTTACAACTCAGTGAGTAGCCCAGTCCAGTCCAGTCCCTTAACCAGACTTTCTCTCTCTTTCCTCCCTCTCTCTCTCTCTCTCTCATCTTGGCCGTCTTCTTTTCTTCAACCGCCATGAGAAAAAGACGAAAAAGAACCAAATCCCAAATCTTTTCCTTCTGAAGCAACGAACTGTGTGTGTATGTGTTTTTTTTTTCTGAATCGGACTTTTGGAAGTCTGGAAATCGAAAATGTGTTATGTGGGCAAAGCAACTAAGATCTTCATCTTCATTGTCACCGTTTTGGTGGTTCTTGGTCTTGTTCTTGGCTTTGGATTTTTGCGCCACGGCCTCCAAAAATCCCACAAATGCTCCGGCAACTCCTGTTTTTCCCCTTCTGTAACCTTTCCCAACCCCAATTCCGCCCCTCCCGGCGGCGCCGCTCCCATCTCCGCTTCCAATCAACCGGAAAACCCACCAAACCCACCGGATTCCAATCCTAATCCACCCCGGCAATATCCGATTCCGGCCTCTCCGCCTCCGCCTGATGCCGTTTCGGCTTCTCCACCTCCGCCTAATTCCATCCTCGATCCTTTTCCCCCGCCGCCGCCGCCGGAATCTCAATCTCCCCCTCCCCCTGCATCCGAAGCGGCGCCGCCGTTAACTCCGCCCAGTACGACGCCAGTGACTCCGGGTCCAATGCATGCCCAGCTGTGGTCCTCGATTCGCAAGACCAATAAGAAGTTCTGAGATCGATTGATTCATTTATTTAGCTCTTTAATATAAAATTTGTGTCGAACTTTTAGATGGGTTTGTAGAGAATGGGGGTGAAATGTGAGTGGTGTTAGATTCGGGTGATGGGTCGCTCCAATTTTCTGATTTTCAGTTCCATTTTTACTGAATTTTCGCAGAAAAAACAGAGGAATCAGCAGTGATGGCATTTTTTTCTTTTTTTAGTGTCTCAGTTTCACAGTTCATCTTTAACCATTGTCGTCTACAGTGTTTACACTACTCCCAATGACATTAGTTGCTGTAATTTATTTGACTGAATTTTGCTAATTGCTTCATGAGATTCTCCTCCTCAAAAAGCTAATTCTTTTCACCTCTAAAACCTAAAATGTCGGGATCAATCGAAGTGGATCGGACGGATACCCGGGTTTGAAGTGGATTTTTAAACGTTATTCCCATTTTTTACTGTACTGGTCTCAAACCCATTGATGCATTCGTTTGAATGGTCAATGTGAAAAATAGGGAATAGTTTTGATTTAAACCTACGACCTTTAAACGAGATGCCTTAACGGTTGAGTTTAACGGTTGAGTTATGTTAGTGTTATGATGCCATTGAAAAGCTGTTTTGTGGGGGAGTGAAATTGGGTGCTCTCTCTGAAATTTCTGAAGTACTGAACGATTTTCAGACAAATGTAATATCTCCGAGGAAAACGAAGCTTTCTTTTTAGCTCATACGCACAGACAAAGTACAGATTTTAGCAGAGTCCCATGTTAAAATTTGCAGGATTTTCGCAGCAACAACTTAGATTTTAAGATAGAAGTAATAACTGATCAAATTCCGTCAAAGGGCTAAAGCCTTTGTAATTAATTTCTATGGTCTTGAAATTGAATACAAACAGCAAAAAGTTTTTCTTAACCACGTGACAGTAGGGCGGCCTGGAAAAGGTTCTTGAAGGTTGTTGACCCCTAGCGTATAGGGTATATACCCTAAAAGCTAAAGGACAAAGGTTAAATTTGGAGGTGTAGTATGTGGTGTGGGACTCTGCCAACTGTAAACATTAATGAGGTTTGGAATTTTTTAAACCGCTGTGGTGTTTATAATTCATGTGAGACACGAGGTTCGGTGACCGCCGACCGGTGGCCGGAATTCGGTCACCTCCTGCGACGGCTGTCGACGGATTTCTTGATTACTTGAAGTAATTTACTTCCGGCAGTTGAATGAGAGGACGGTCATCTGGGAATTGAAGCGAGACAACAAAACGAAAATGTTCTTTACCGTTTGTGGACTTCACCTTAGGCCCACTCTTTATGGACCAAAGCCCAATAAATAGGAAAGTTTTTATTTAGGGTTAGTTGTATGAATAGCAAATTTTTTTAAGAAAATTGTAAATATAATAATGTTTTTTTGAAATTTACAAATATAGCAAAACAACATATAATTTGATTTTTGTTTTTTTCTTTTCCAATTTTACCCTCGTTAGTATATCAACATGTATATCAGTAGTATATCTGATATAC
>JAOANK020000003.1:1670475-1683587 GCA_026257165.2 Telfairia occidentalis
TTTATTCTTATTCATCTTTTTCGGGCTCCATTTTCGTGCACTTTATTTACACATATAATTCTTTTTAAAAATCTAAGTATATTGGATTAGTGGATGTGCACTTCATTACATAATCCTTTTGAATGGATTTACTATGGCGCACTTCATTTACGTATGTAGTTTTTCTTATGGAATTTTTCTAAGTAAAGAATTTTTTTTTTTTTTTTTTACTTATAGTAAAGTTGTTGGATAGCGCACTTCATTTAGATGTATAATCTTTTTAAAGAAATTTGGTACAATTGGATAGTGCACTTCATTTACATATATAAATCTTTTAAAGGAATTTAGTACAATAGGATCGTGCACTTCATTTTCGTATATACAATCTTTTTATATAAAAAAAGAATTAGTACAATTAGATAGTGGACTTTATTTACATATATAATTTTCTTAAAAGGATTTAATAGAGTTGGATGATCTACTTCATTTTTGCAAATATTTATTTTTTAAGAGATTTACTATATGAGTAAAATTTATATGACTTGTGATTTGGGCGTATAAGTTTAACCTAATTTGAAAAGAAATAATATAATATAGATAATTGAATTCAAAATTGTTTGACTTTAATAACATGTCAAATCAATAACTTATTCAATTTTTTTTTATTTTTTTAATTCAACATGTAAGAGTGGGAATTCATCCTAAATAAGCATTTGATTTTTTTTTTCAGACTGGCACAGATTTAAAGCTTTGAGTGGTAAAAGTATAGTACAAACGCAATCAATATGTATCATTATATTCACAATTTATATGTCCATTGGTGGAAAATTGACCGTGCAATAAATCATGAATATCATATTTGTAATTTACACCCATCAAAATTGACTAAGACCAACTTAAAAACCGACGAATTGATTTCAATCCTATCAATTTGACGAAACTTTTTTTTTTTTTTGAAAGTTAAGTAATTTGACGAAACTTTTACAATTTTGATTTACACCCTCAATCAATTTTTGCCTTATACATGGAGGTTATATTTGAGTTGAGAAAAATCGGCGTCTTCATGGTAATTTATCTCGTTCATCTTGTGTGATTTTGCGCCTAATTCAGAATGAGATTTTTACTAGATGTTACTCCTGTCGCAGTGTAAGGGCTTCTAGTGGAGCTGTGGCAATGCCTTGGGTTCTTTTTGTATGGATTAGTCCTTTGTTTCGTTTTCACTTTTGTTTTTCCATTTCTTTTAGTTGTGTTCGGTATTCTTTGCTTTGGTCTCGGATTGTGAAGCCCTCTCCATTCATTTTTTAATTTTAATTAATTCTATCTAATTATTAAAAAAAAAAACTATGCTTTAAGCATTAGCATAAACTGACATAATTTCAATATTTCTATATAATAATATATCTTAGCTAGAAGAGGAGAAGAACTATAATACATATGTATGGAAGACATCATCTTTATTTCAGACTTTTCTTAGTGAAATGAAAAGTAAAATTATACTATAGTTCGAACTAGCTCGTTGTTTTTATTCTCTTGCATTGGTACATAGCATAAGTACTACAATCATATACTAGAAAACTATATCTTATTTTTGAGCATCAACAATGGGGTAAAGTTCATATCTAAAATTACAACTCCCACCAACCACTCTTCCACCAATTTTAGCATCACAACAACTTGGGAGTTCACCAATGGCAATGTCAAGACATTTTTTACAAGCCTCACTCGATAAATCTCTAGTACATTGAACCAACCCATACAACTTTTCCAAGGGCTTAATTTTCATCTCCACTTCACCAATCACATACAAATTCTGCGTAGTTTGAACTTTTTCAGATAAACTAGTTAACAACCTCTTAACTTGTTCATTAAACGGCATAGGATCATCAGTTTCTTGGATATTCCACATGTAAAACTTGTTCCTATTATCAATCTTCCCAAAGAATTTGGGATTGGAGTATTTGAGGAGGCAAAAATCATACCATATGACGGCTCCTTTTCGATAAGGACATCGTTGTTGGATCTCCTGGCTGGCCGTGGCGACGCAGTTCTTGCAATCTGCAGGCGAGACGTCGCCGCGACATAGAGCCAACCCGTTGACTTGGTTTTGTAAATCTTTGCCGATGGAGGTTCGGCCGAAGCCGGAGGGAGGGACATAAGAGGTTAATTGATCAAAGGCTTGGTTCAAGTTAAATTCATATGGGCTATTGGCGGTGTAGTTGTCAAAGCTAGAGCAGATGTGGAAGAGAAATTCGCTATCAGTAATAATATCATCGCCAAAGGCTATAGGAGAAACGAGGAAGAGGCATAGAAGAGTGAGGAAAATGGTTGATTGTGATTGATTCTTCATGGTTTGAAAGGAGGAAAAATATGAGCAGATTTTTTTAGAGGTCGTATTGCCATTCATTTTCCCAAAAAAACCCCATATAAATAATTTCTATATCCTCTCTCTCTCTCTGTTTCTCAAAATAAATATTGAATTAATATTCTTTTTTCAAAAAGAAAATTGAATACCACAATTGAAGGTGGTGGTGATTATTCAAAGTCTTATTTGAGCACTTATGTTCTTTTGCTAGTTAGACTTTGGTACTTTGAAGTTATAGAAATTATCATTTTTCCCTTCATTCAATGGAATATTTTTCAAACTAAACATAATTCAACCAATTATAAAAGTCACCAACAAAAGCATAATTGAGTAATTAAAAACACCTAATTCTCTTAATTGAATTTTCAATCTTGCACTTCTGCATTTTTTTTAACCGTGATAAAGGTTCAAATTTTCACACGCCCATCGTTTGGATTAAAAAAAAGTTCAACTTTTTTTTTTGAGAAAATATTGAAACTATAATAACTTATAAAAGATTTTTTCAAGTATATTTAAAAATTAGTATATATACTACTTGTAAATTTTAGATTTTTTTTTTAATTTGTAAATCTGTAAAAATTGAATTTTGATAAATATAGACTAACAAAAATATAATTCAATAATTAAGGAATCTATATTATATTTTCACTTCGAGCTAAAAATTCAATCTGCACCATGTTTGTGTACTTAAAAAAAAAAGAAGATAAATATACATTTATATATAAAAAATATATATATAAGTGGGTGAACAAGTGTTATTGCATATGGTCAAATAATTATGGTCCCGATAATATTGAACAGTGATTGGCCACGTTCGTGTCATTTTCACTTCCTGCAAATTTGTGGTGTCCAACTCTCACTACAATTTTAATATATGAACATTTAACTTTTAAAAATAGGTTTTTAATGTTGGGAGTCAACTTTTCTAAGTTTTGTGTCCAATCACATAGACTTTTTCTAAAAACTTGAATTTCTTCGACTTTTTAATATAAATCATGTCAAAATAATTCATTAATAACTTCGAACTAGTTAGATTTTTTGGAATGAATATGTCGTGTTTGTGTTATAATCAAACTAATTAAGAGAAGTCAAATCGAATATAGTTCAACTGGTTAAGTTGTATCTTTCCGACCAAAAAGTCTAGGATTCGAACCCCAACCCATGGATTATTTAATTAAAAAAAATCAAGCTGAGAGAAAGTGGTATCAACCTTCTAGAAGGAAACTGAAAAATCTCCAATTTCTCCACGCGTCGACAGTGAAGACAAAAACAGTGATAATGAAAGAGAGCCTGAATGTCTTGTAAACCAACATTTAGTATATTTAATCTGATCTATAATCCTATTGATTAAAAATTTTCATAAACCAAATTGTATGGGATTTGATTAGAATATTACTAGCTAGATCTATAAGTTTAACCTAATATGAAAAGAAATAGTATTTAAAAAAAAAACTGAAACTATTCACTTTAATAATATGATGAACTATAAATAGCTAGATTTAGATCTTAATTAATTTCATGATGAACTATGGCACTAGAAAAGTTATCAATATTTGTTCAAAATCAATGTATTTTAGGTGAAAAATTGTAATCAAATTCATGATAATATATATATATATCATGATGCAAAAGTGTGTAAAAGTGATGGTGAGATATTAAAATACATGCACATGTAGAAGGGGCATATCATAAGGACATTTTTACGTGACGACATAGATTAGATAACATGAGAGATTATTTGTATTCCTAACAATATCATCAATTTGCACCATCAAAATTAACTAATAAAACCAATTAAATTTACTTAATTCAACGATCTAAACAAATTCTTTTCATTTTTTTTTCAAAAACAATAGAAGGTCATTTTAGTCAATGTCCTACTTGTGTTATGGTCGTTTGATGATTCAAGACGAAAATATTTCTAGCAGGAAGTGGAAATAAGAAGAGAAACAAGGTGCTCTCTAAATGTTAAAGGTTTTTAACTGAAATCAAATGCTCTAAAGAATTTTCGTACAAAATGTCTCTAAAAAAAATGAAAGTTCTCTCTTATATGTGCTTATAATATTAAAAAAATACGACTAAAATTCCACATCCGCCAAACAAACGAAAGATCATAAAGATATAATTACATGAACAACATCTCTATTAGCACGATAGTTAATTTTTTAAGTGAAACTAAAAGATTATGTCTAAAAATGAACAAAATCATACCAGTATGGTAGAATTATGAAGATCAAGCTCGATTATCGAAACATATGAAATATCGAGTTTTATTCTTTCATAGAATACATTATCATAAAAACACCCTTTTATCTTTGGGCATCAACAATGGGATAAAGTTCATATCTAAAATTACAACTCCCACCAACCACTCTTCCACCAATTCTAGCATCACAACAACTCGAGAGCTCTCCAATGGCATCATAAAGACATTTTTTGCAAGCAGCAATCGACAAGTCTCTTGTACATTGAACCAACCCATACAATTTTTTCTTAAATTCCTTAATTTCCACTTCCCCAATCGCATATAATTTTGGAGTGGCTTCTACTTTTTCAGACAACTCAGTTAGCAACTTCATGACTTGTTCATTAAACACCGTAACATTATTGTCCACACTTTGGACATTCACTAAAGAAAACTTGTTCCTATTGTCAATTTTTCCAAAGAATTGGGTGTTGGAGTATTTCAAGAGGCAAAAATCATACCATATGGCCGCTCCTTTTCCGTAAGGGCATCGAACTTGGATCTCTTGCCTGGCCGTGGCGATGCAGTTTTTGCAATCGGCGGTCGAGACGTCGCCGCGACAAAGAGCCAACCCGTTGACTTGATTTTGTATGTCTTTGCCGATCGAGGTCTGGCCGAAGCCGGAGGGAGGGGCATTGGAGGTCAACTGGTCAAAGGCTTGGTTCAAGTTTGAAGCATAAGGGCTGCCGACGGTGTAATTGTCAAAGCTTGAACAAATATGGTTGAGAAATGCACTTTCAGTAATAATATCATCGCCAAAGGCTGCTGGAGAGAGAAGAAAAAGGCATAGAATAAGAGTGAGGAAAATGGTTGATTTTGAATGCCTCATGGTTTGAGTTTGAGAGAAAAATGAGAATCCCAAAAGTATCCAATATATATATATATATAAAGAGTTTAATATTCTTTTTCTCTCTCTCTCTCTCAAAAAAAATATTGATTATTTCTTTATGGAAAAAAAATATTTATACCACAATTGGAGGTGGAGATTTTTACATGGTCTTTTTCTAGCTAGGCTTTCGTGGATATTATTTAGAAAGATTAAATTACAATTTTGGTCATTAAAATTTATGAATTGTTTCTTATAAACTCTCGAATTTATAAAGTATATAATAAATCTTTAAATGTTTATTTAAATTTTAAAAAGTGTCAAATAGACTGTAGCAAATTTTTAATTTTTATATAATAGGTTTTTGAATTTTTATTTTTGTGTTTGGTAACTTATTAGGCATTATTTAAAATTTAGTAATTTATTAAACACAATTTTTTGAATGATGATGTTAAAACTTCTTTAAAAAGATATTGTTATTTTCTTTTGAGCATATAACATTTAAATGAGGTGGAAAATTCTAATCTCTAATTTAGAAGGGAGATTATTCAACCAGCTAAACATAACTATAAAATATCACTTCAAAAGACTATTTATATACTTTAGATCTTTTTTCATTTTTAAAAACTATAAAATTGAATTTATGTTTATGCTTTTTTTTTTCCTTTCTTTTTCGTGGAAATATTACCATCGCGAACAAAAAGATGAGGGCAAAAAAAGATTTAAGTGGGTTCACAATAGGTGTTGCAGTTGGTCAAATAATGGAGCCGACATTTTTGACTTTAGTCAATGACTCATTTTTATAATAATAAACCCAAAAAGGTCTTTTTTTTTTTTTTTTTTTTTTTTTTTTTTTGAATAGTACAACCGAAATAGTTTTCAATTAATGTTGTTAAAATAGAGAATTTGGCAAATTCAAAATGGCACACGTCTGTCTTACTAAATTGGTCCGATGAATTTAAATCACCGTGCTCCATCAAATATACTTTAACGACCCAAAGCCCCAATTTAGTAAATTCATCTTGGCTTGGTAGAGGCAAATTAGGAACTGGGCCAAAAGCCTAATACTGTGTTTGGAAGCTTCCGATTTTGAGGGATTTCAAATAAATTCCGTCGTTTGTTATCATAAGAAAGTGTATGATTTAAAATCTTAGATGATTTGAAATCGTGTTCTTATACCAAAAAATTTTCGATCTAAAATGGTCGGATTTTAAAGAATTTAATAAGATTTTAGTTAAATTACTTATTTGATCTTCTCATAATTTAATTTTAATTAATAAATTAAGATTAGAAACCTATTTTAGTAATTTCTTTTCTTTTCTTTTTTTTTCGTGAACATCCAAACAACAAAATTTAAATACATTCGTTTTAAATTCTTTTCATTCCAAACAAAAATGAAGAATTTCAAATATGAGTTATCTCTCATTTTGTAGGGGCATCGAGAAGAGAAAGGAAGGACTCTCAAGACTTTGAAGACCAAATCGTAGAAGATTTTAAGTCTCCAACAGATTTTTCAAGAAGCAAGCTGAAGCCGAAGAATTTCAACAAGCTCAAGTCAAATAACTTCAACAAGCTCAAGAAATCGAAGAACTTCAACAAGCTCAAGTCCAAAAATCCCAACAAACTGGCAGCTAAAGAACTTCAACAAGATCAAAGTTGAAGATCCAACCTTGAGATCAAGCATTACAACACCCTCAAGTCACATATATATTCGAGAGAAAGAATCAGATGAACATGTATTAGAGATTGTACTACCATATACACTAAATTAATACAAAAATCAGGTTCAATCCACACACTACATTTCTCCGAAAATTTCGTGGGAAAGAATGTCATTTTCATGAATAATATTAATACGTACTCTATACTTTTCTATGCTCACTTGATGACAGCGCATTCATTTACCTATATTATGCTAAGGAATGTTTAACTTTCAAAGAATTATATTTATATTATTCAAAGTTAAAAATTTGAATCTATCTTTAATTTCTTAGCTTGCTTTTTTCTAAGATGGAAAAATTATAGATTGAGTCTCATTCAAGACTCGCTCCAAACTTGATTGAGAATTTTCATTTAGAATAGATTTAGAATAGAAAGAAAAAAAAAATCTTCTAATTTTTTTAGGACAGTGTTTCTCCCCAATATATGTATTGATGTTAAATATTTTTTAATTTAAAAATAATTAAATATAAATTTTGGATGAAGAATTTTCTCAAAATCTTTGATCACCAAGTGATTGATAACATTCCTAGTTTATTTTATGCTAGTCTACTTATTTATTTATTTTATAAATTACATAAAGGGTCAATCCAAACATAGTTTCGTGGACAAAAAAAAAAATCATTATCATAAAAGTTAATAGTTCGATCTTCCAATACTTCAATGGTTGAATTAAACTTAGATTCTCCATACTATCAGCCAAACTATTAACTTTTATGAGGATGATTTTCCACATTATTTTTTTATAGTTAAACTTTTTAACTTGTTCTTTTGTATGTTCTACTTAATGACTATATTTGTAATGTTACCTTAAAAAAATGTTTCATAAATCCAAGTTTTCTCACCTCTCAAACATATCAAACTTAGATTCTCCACTGTGAGCCAAACACTAAGCTTAGTTCCTTAAAAGAAAGAAAGAAAGAAGGGAAAAAAAAACTGAGCTTAGTTCAATTATATAAATTAATCTTAATTAAATGAATTTTTAATAGTTAGAAGATTAAATTTTTGACTTTTTAGTATAAACCATGATTAGATTTTAAAAAAAAAAAACTCTAAAAGGAAATAGAAAAAAAAAATCCACAAATATCATTCATTAATCTAAACAATTACATGTCAGATAGTAAAAAATGTGATAATGAAATAAATAGTCAACATTTCTATGACTAAAAAAATGAATAAATCCATGTCGCATGAAAGCAATATTATTAAAATTTTCAAAAATTATAGAACTATGGGGGAAAATAAAAAAATATAAAAAAGAAATCTCTTTTTTTGCCAAGGAAAAAAAAGTTCTCATCTATAATACATATATACATAAATACATTACCACCTTTAATTTTAATTCGTTTTATTCTAAAGTTCATATTCTATGATTTGTTTACTTTGGTTAAATCACCCATCTTTATAAATTTAACATAATAATAATAAAGATATAGTTGGAACTCAAAATCATTCACTTTAAATAATATATTAATAACATGTTAAATAATTAATAAATTTAAGTTCTAAATTTTATGGTACTATAAAAGTTGTCGATATTTATTTATAATTTTTTTAAAATTTAACCTATTATGGAGTTTGAATATCAAACAATTGATCTTTAAAATGGTAATAGATATCTTAGCTCATCTACGAAATTATGCTCGAATTCTCAAATTTATTGACAATCTGAAGAATACATGTGGAGACCAATAAATTCCCCCATCCCTCTTCATCTTTAACTATCAGTTGTTGTTGGTAAAGCTGAAGAAGCAACTTATGCATAGGTCAAAATATTTGAAATAGTAGATGAGTTTTTTTATATATTTGTCTTGTTTTGACATGGTTTTGATGATACAATCAAAAAGGGAAACCGGGTTCTCACTAACTAAATTAAATTTAAGTACTATAGAAATTTTCAAATACAGAGTCTTTAACCCTCTTTGCAGTTCTGACATCATGTCAGTCTAAACATAATTCATTGAATAAGACATGCAGTATATTTATTATCATTTTAAAAGTTGATGTTTTGATCTTCAATCTCACTGGTTGAACTAAAGAAAAAAAAAATCCCACACACAATAGATTGTAGTAGAGAAATAATCAACATTATTATTATTTCATGTATATACACGTATATATCCAAGCTATACTATATATATATATAAGTACGAAGGTAGAAGAAATTTTTTTGGACAATATATATTAACCTTAATATTTAAAAAATATATATCTAAATTATCCTTCACTTAAGGGTTTACTCTCTCCCACCCGTCCGAACCCTCTCTCTCTCTCGTTAATTGTTTTGTACAAATTGGTAAATTCACTATTAATTTATTAATGTCTGATCAAATAAATTGAAAAATATATCACACAAGGTACGAAATAGAGACTAGTTAAAATAAAAGGGACGTCGTCCATGTTTATTATCGAAAAGTACATATCATAATAGTACTAGAAATTAAAAACCCTAGTTCTATTTTTGAGCATCAACAATAGGGTAAATTTCATATCTAAAATTACAACTCCCACCAATCACTCTTCCACCAATTTTAGCATCACAACAATTGGGAAGTTCAAGAATGGCATCATCAAGACACTTCTTGCAAGCAGCACTAGACAAATCTCTTGTGCATTGGACCAATCCATACAACTTTTTTGAGGCTTCCATTTCAACTTCTCCAATCACATACAACTTAGGTGTAGTTTCAACTTTTTCAGCCAAACTTGTTAGCAAGTTCTTGACTTGTTCATTAAATGTTGTTGGATTTTCTGCTTCTTGAACGTTCCACATGTATAATCTAACCCCATTATCAATCTTCCCAAAGAATTTGACATTGGAGTATTTGAGGAGGCAAAAATCATACCATATGGCGGCTCCTTTGCTATTAGGGCATCGTTGTTGGATCTCGTGACTCGCCGTGGCGATGCAGTTCTTGCAATTGGCAGGCGAGACGTCGCCGCGGCATAGAGCCAACCCGTTGACTTGGTTTTGCAAATCTTTGCCGACGGAGGTGAGGCCGAAACCGGAGGGAGGGGCAATGGAGGCCAATTCATAGAAGGCTTGTTTCAAGTTAAAAGCATAAGGGGTATCGGCAGTGTAATTGTCAAAGCTAGAACATGTATGGAAGAGAAATGCACTATCAGTTACAGCATTTGAATCGCCAAAGGCTGGTGGGGAGAGGAAAAAGAGGCATAAAAGAGACAAGAAAATGCTTGATCTTGAGAGCCTCATGGTTTGAATTTTGAAAGGTGCAAAATTGATAGGTTTTGAGAGGTTGGGTTTATTGACATTTGTTTCATAAAACTATCCAATATATATAGAGTTTCCATATCCTCTCTCTCTCTCTCTCTCTCTCTCTCTCTCATGTATTTTTAATAATTTAATAAAAAATAAGAAAAAAATTTGTAGAGTACTTCAAAATTTATTATAATATAGAATATATTGATTATTATTGTATAACTTTATAAATTTATGCAAGACTTTGGTTTAGTCTCTAAAAACTAAGGAATTAAATTTGTATTTAGTAATTAGTATTTTGGCTTTTGTCTTTTTTTTTTTTTTTGGTATAATATATAATTATTCCATCACAAACCAAAAGATAAATGTAAATTTTAAAGAAAATTACAACTAAGTCAACAAATGTGGGTTTTGGTCAAATAATATATATAGTTGAAATTGTTGACCTTATTCATTGCTATCCAGAATGAAATTGAACAATTATTGGGCATACTTTTCCAAACCACTAGTGTCATTTTCAGGAACAATTTGTGATCTCTACTTTTCTTCATTGACTTTTTATTTAATTTTAATGGATCCAGAAAGTTTTGAGTTTAGTGTATAACTCAAGTTACCCATTTATTTAATCATACAAGTTAAATAAATTCATATTAGTCACGCCAACAAGAACATAATTAAGTGATTAAAGTATTTTTACTTTCTTTATAATATATTATTTTGGAATTCTCTGATGGAATACTATTTTTTTCCTTTATTTATCTGGTTCTATTTTTCCTTTTTCAAATATACAATAATTAGTTATATACTTGCCAATAGAATAGCAACATCCATACCGATAAGTGTCTTTATATCAGACATTTTACTCTAAGGTCCCGTTTACTTCCTTCAATCGGAATGGAGAGAAATTGAAATGAAATCAATTGGAATGAAAATTTTATTCATTTGATACTGTTTACTAGGAATCGGAATGAAATCAATAGAATAGCAACATTTATACGGATAAGTGTCTTTATATCGGACTTTTACTCTAATTTTGTACGCTTGAAAATACCTTTGATTTCTCCCGCCATATACGATATAATATTCTTACAAAAAATTTTATAAATTACGTCTTAGATTGCCATATAAATTTTAATTATTTGTACTCCTCAAACATAGATTACATAAGTTAAAGTTTTTTTTTTTTTAATTTCATGCTTAACGAATATAAATTTAATTAGAACTATGAGCCAAATATCTTCTAAATTTGTTCACTATTGAACATAATTAATTGATTTTTTCATATTTAGAAGGTAAAAAACTAACTTTGACTTTTTAGTATTAAAGGGTTCAGCTCGAAATAATCTATGATTTTGTCCATGTCAATAAATTGTTTCTAAACTAGGTCAATTAATTATATAGATTTAAAAATAATAATAACAATAATTAAAAATTTTGAATGGATAAAATCTCCTCTCTTTTTTTCTGTGTCCAATTTGAAATGGCGCAAACCATGGGTTGTGCCAGTCAAAGCTAAGAGAAAGTGGAGTCAACCTTCTGGAAGGAAATTGAAAACTTCTATTATTTAAGGATATCCTTTAATCTTGGCGACGACATGTCGGCTGTAAAAAGCAGCGGTGAAAGGAAAACTATTTTGGTTGTTGAATAACAATAACCCACCAAGTCTATAAGTTTAAGCTAATATAAGAAATAGAAAATAAAAAAATTTAACTCGAAATATATCCCTCTAATAACAATTTAGATCGTTAATAGATTTAAAAGTTCGGACTGAAATATTTGGTACTAAAGAAGTCGCCATATTTTTTAGTTTAGAATTTACCTCACTTCCAATCAATGTGAGATTATATTTTGTATTGAAAACGTGAACATGTCATTTTGACCACAAGTGAAAACAATACATAATATATTAGTAACGACAAGATATTCGTACTGGCATGAGACCTATTGAATACAAAATTTATATAAGTTTATGCTTAAAACAAACGGATTCATATTATTGAGAGAAACCATGAGGAGACTTTGTGCTAACAATTTATATTATCTCTAATAACATCATCATTTGGCACCTATCAAACTTGACTAGAACCAACTAAAATGTTGATTAAATCAACTTCAAATTGATATGAAGAGGTTTTTACGATTTTCATTTACACGTATTAGATTCTAACTTTCGAGCAAAGATAAAAATTGGGTAAAATAATTGTTAATGTAGAAGAAAAGTATATACATGAGAAGCTGACCATTTCGTTTTCTTGCAAAATCTGATTAGAGGATTTCAATTTTATAAATAGGCTTTGAGTATGTTCTTAAACTTTGATTATTTGATCAATTCGACTAGTTCTTACTTTTTTTTCATGCAATGGAGAGGGAGGAGATGCTGGTTTGTTGATCTATTTTGAACTCTTCCAAAATGAGAATTTTATAATTACAAGTATTATTTCTTTTTATTTAAGGTACAAATAATGGAAATCTTAAGTCATTCTTAGGTTTATAAGTCGCATAATTTTGTATGTGGTTAACATCTCAAAAAATAGAGTGGCTAACATTTGAACTAAAAAATAAATAAAGAATTAAAAATAAATTAAGTAAAGATATTGAAATAAATAGTGGTTCATAAGTTTATTATAGGCATCCCAATTAATCTGTTTTATATATATATATATATATATATATATTTTAATCTAAATCTTCCTGCACTACTTTATCGGTATTATTTATTCCAATTGGTTAGCCAAAAGTTGAGCCAACTAGGTTCACTCTA